>ML789660.1:197882-208530 GCA_009831015.1 Picea engelmannii
AAGATCTAAAGATATGAAGTACTTGCAAAAAGTGTGTTCCTAAACATACATCTAATGTCCCCCAACACACATGGATTGTCTATGCAACTAAATGGTTAGGAGTTTCTTAAAAGTTAAGTAAATTTTATTTTCCCTCCCCCTAAATATGTTTGGAGCCTTAAGCTTCCTCCTCCCTTGGCCAAATGACTACCGGGTGCTCAAGATAGTAAGGCAACGAGGCCCACCCTAGCTTCCATGGTCAGCCCTGACAGTAAGAGTACTTCCCGGAAAGGACCCCCTCCTGGAGGGTCACGGGACGGTCCCCCGCCACTTCCTTTCGTTGTTTTCCTCAAACCCATTTTAGATGGTGGATATGGCTGAATTAGGCTATCCTAAATGTCTAAAAGATTATTATGACTCTCGGGTGAGTCCGAAAATTGTGATTCAAGCCCAAAACCGAAATTGAAATTGCTTGAAATGAAGTGCTAGCAATGTAAAGATTCAGCCCATAAACTCATAATAACATGAATGTAAAGCTCATAAAGTAAAGACCATTAACATAACATCCCATTCATCATCATGACATAATACTTTGCAAAAAAGTAAAGGGCAAGAACAGCTTGCCGAATGATAACAAGAATTAAACCTTGAGATTTTAATCATTCATCCATATGTGTGTTAATCCATTGAAAGAGATATGCTTAAAATGAAATAGTTGGCAAAGTAAAGCTTAAGATCCTAAACCATCAATTGATCACATATGGTTGAAAAGATAAATGGAAAAATGACTTCACAAAATAGATGAATTGTATCACTTAAGAGAACTTCTAAAGAATTAAACCATAAACCATGACGAGCATAAGCATATGTAAGGTACATAACATGAAAGAAATGAAATGCTAAATGTTATGACTACTCTAGATAATTTTAGTCCATGATAGAATGTAGATCATCAAAGTATTTTCCTTTAGCCTTACGATTTTGGGGATTACTCTCCCAAGGTGTAGGAAACTAGCATTTAGCAAAACTTAGAAAAAGTAGAGCAAACCACTCACAATGACCAAGGTGGAGGCAAGCCTACCAATGTTAGTCAAAGAGGGTTGGAAAAATAAAATGCATATGATTATTAGACAAGCCTACCACACAACTTGTCCTAATGACAAGTGGGAAAATGAATAAAGAACTTGCTGAAATGAAAATCTAAACTAGCCCAATGATATTGGGGGGTTGGTTGGGCCAATCACTCTCCCAAGGTGTAGGCAACTAACTACTTACAGAAAATAGATTACAATGGCTGAAAATGTAAAGTACAATGCAAGCCTCAAGGGAACTTCCTGGGGGCTTGCTACAATGCTAGAAACAAAGAGACAAAGAGAGGGATTCTTTACCAACTTGATGGAGCCTTTTGGGGGTGTTGTGAGAGTGGATTTCGGAAGCATTTCCCCTTGTCCCTGGTAAGAATCTGCAAAAACCAGCAAGCAAATGCTTGCTGGAAATGTTGCACAACACAAAAAAAGGTTAAAAAAATTTTGCTTTTACACAGAATTTTTTTTACATAAAAATCTCCAAGTTTAAAATGAAAATATTTGACCTATCTAAGAGGGTTAGCTATAGCAATCTATGATGAAATGAGCAGAAATATATCAGATCTAAAATAGAAGTAAGGAGTGTAAGAAGATATGGGTTGAAAACCCCGTGTTGAGGCCCTTCCAACCACTACCTTAGAAGCAAAATCTGCAAAACTTAAGCAATGTGTGAGTTATGGCAATAGAATAATGTGCAAAATAAGAGAATACTATGAACTACTTCATAATACCAACTATCCTACACATATAGATCAACAAACAATACTATCTATTGATCTACTCCAACAAAATACTTTGCTCAAGAAAACTACACCATAAAACCAATACATAAATTTGCACAATATCACCTCAATTGATGGAGCACATCAGAATACTCATGAAATGATCCAAAACCTCCAAAGCTTCTTGTTATTAGATCCAAAAAAATGTGAGAACCTTGTAGCAAATGCTTGCTCCAAATATCTCAAGAGAAAAATGAGCTTGAGTGAAGATGGCAAGAGCAAGAGTGGGTGGGGTGAAAATCTTGTAGCATAACTTTAGCTCAAAGAATGGTGAAGAAAAAGGGTGAGGAGGGGTTTCTTTTATACCTAAAGAGGCAAGGTGAAGTCACTTGGATGAGCTCCAAGTGTCACATCCCAAGCAAGAGAGTGAATCTCTATGAAGGGGGGTGCACCACATCTAGGGTTTTAGCAAAGATCAAGGGATGGATTGATAAAGTGGAGCGTGGGGTCCATGGAATGGTGAGGTGGGAGGTTAGGAGGGGTGCACCTCTTATGGGAGGGGCCCACACAACATTTCAAGGCATATGTCAAAGGTTTGGGCGTGAGGGGGGCACAAATCCCCCTCGGGCGTGAGGTAAAGTGTGAGGAGGAGTGGGTTAGGGGGTGTATTAAGTGGGTAAGGTGGGTTGGGTAGGTTAGAGAGGTTTAATATTGCTCTCTTCCACCTTCAAACTAACCCATTAACTCCTTTTTACAAAATTACAAAAATTGACTTAGCAATTAAAATTGTTGTTTTGACTGACTTTGACTCTGAGTGGACAAATGCATAGCAAACTTTGTCCGACTGAGTTGAAACTTGGTCTATGGGTGTAGGGGGTGCCATTCCATTTATTTTGAGCACAAATACCCCTATCAAAAACCCAAAGACCCAGTTTTTACAATATTTTCTCAAAAACATGTAATTAATTAAATAATTAAAATTCCAACCTTAGGAAAATTAATTAAATTTAATTAATTAAAAAAAAACCTATCTAGACTCGACGAAATTCCACAAAACTTTCTACAATGTCTGGCATGGTCATTTACATCATTCCTAAACAATAGCTACCAAAGGATGAGACCATTAGAACGTCGTTTACCACTTTGGAGGAATTATTGCATGTGTGAGGGAAAAACTCATGGGAAATCAACCAGGCTGAAAAGCCCAATTGACAACCTGAGGATAAAAAACCCTCAGTGAAAAGAACTCTCCCAATGAAAACATCCCAAGGTACCTAACCTAACTATGATCCATGTAGACCTATTACATTATAAACCCACACAGGGGTGCGGAAATTTTGTTTACAAATTTTTTGTGCTAGAGCATAAAATGCCCAAGTAGAACCAATATTGTCTTCAACATACTTGCATATGATGATGCATATCTTCATGGCACATGAGTTGACCCCCTAGCTGAATAGGCGGTCAACAAAGACAAATCTTGCAACTGAGTTTGAGATGAAATACCTTGGGTTGATGCATTACTTCCTTGACCTGGAGGTCTGGCAGCAGGATGGGCACTTCTTGGGACAGAGGAAGTATACAGTGGAGATCTTGCATAGGTTTAGGATGACAGATTGTAGGCCCATGTCCACACCTCTAGTCATGAACTGGAGGAAGATTGAAGCATTAGATTCAAAGACATTAGACCCCATTGTCTATAGTCAGTTGATTGGATCGCTCATGTATCTGGTCAACACCTGGTCAGATATCAGCTTTGCAGTAAACGCTTTGAGTCAGTTCATGGCAGACCCACAGAGAGTATATTGGATTTTTGCAAAGCATGTGCTTCACTACCTTAGAGGTACATTGGAGTACAGGTTATTCTATGAGCATAGTGATGGAGTGAGGTTAGCAAGCTTTGCAGATGTTGACTGGGCAGGGTGTGCAGAGGACAGGAAGAGTACTTCGAGATATTTCTTCAGCATTGGATCAGGTATCATTTCCTGGTTCAATAGGAAGCAGAGATCAATGGCATTAAGCTCTACTGAAGCGAAGTACATAGCTGCTAGTTTAGCAGCATGTGAGGCATTGTGGCTGAGGAAGACACTCTTGGGATTGTTCGGGCAGGAGTTAGAAGCGTGATTCACTGTGACAATCAGAGTTGCATCAAGCTCTTTGAGAATTTGGTGTTTCGTGATCGTAGCAAGCACATCGACATCAGGTATCACTTCATCCAGGATTATGTACAGAGAGGATCCATGAGGCTTGACTACATATAGACTGACGAGCAAACGACATATATTTTCACCAAGGAACTGAGTAAACAAAAGTTCATGAAGTTAAGAGATCAGAGGGGGTTGAGGCAGAATCCCTTCTTCACTAAGAGGGAGTGTTGAGAATGTAGCAAGGAAGGTCCTCCACTAGATTGCAGCATCCTATCATGGTGGGGGACAATGAAACAGGGGAGAAGTTGCTTAATGAACATTTCCTAAAGTCTAACTTAGGGAAAATGACTTTTGATGTGTTACGTTCTTCAATTGACTTATTGAGCACCTTTTCTAAGGTTAAAATGAAAATAATTTAAGTGATGGAGCTTTTAATCTAGACCAGACATCTGATTGAGTGAGGGAGAGTTGATGTCATCCCTCCATCCTTATGAGATTAGGTTTTTCACTTTCTCATCATGGTATAAGGTAAATCGACTTGGCTAAGGAGGGCACATTATGCATGAGAGAGAGAGATTTAAGGAGCATCGATCTGAGGTTTGAGAGAAGAGGATTTTGAAGGGAGATAAAGGAGGACTTCCAACTGAAAATCAATCCATTTCCAAGGTCAAGCATGTTGATGATTGCAGCTTTGTGAGACATCCTCTAAGACACGTTCTCCTCTAAGACTGAGTTGAATCGACCTAAGAGGGAGCCCAGTGTTAGGCATACCCATGTGATGGGGCAGTATTCTCCTCTGTGTGAGAGTTGAGCCGTCCCTTAATGGATGGGGCATCATTGTCCTTTGGAGAGTTGAGTCGTCCCCCAATGGTTGGGTGTGCCCATGTGATGGGTGTATTGTTCTCCTCTCTCTGTGAGAGTTGAGATGATGTGGTACTCCAGAGGATTCTATTGAGTATGACGTCCATGTGGTTGAGCACAGGTGGGCGTGTCCCTAGTGGTTGAGCACTCGTGCATGTGTGGATCCCTTGATATATTGTCTAAGAGTAAGATTTACATGTAACCCTAATTATGTTGTAAAGAGTACAAATCAACCCCACCATGTAAAGATAATTAATATTGTAATTATTAATTATATTTATTATATTATTAAGTTGTACAGGTCGGCCCTATTGTGCCAATAGACACATCATTTCATGTGATAAGGTTTGTATAAATAAAGTTGAATCGCCATTGAGGATTACACACTCATCATTGTGTCATCTCATGATTTCAGAAGTTGAGGTCTGAAATTATGAGAACTGCAACACCCTTTTGTGTGCTAGGTTTGGTGATAGATGGGGGATCTTCTGTTGAGAATATAGAAAAGGATTGTTGGGTTTTCTTCCTGTTATCCCCGTTTTCTAGGGATAACTAGGAGATCATGTCTCGAGGCCCACAAGTCCTAGACATGGAGTACCGAGAGCAGGATTGACCTGAGCATGGCCTTGGAGGGCCCATCCTTCTTCTTCTTCACCAAACTTGTCCTGTTAGCAGCAGCAGCTTCCATCACCATCGGCATGGACTTGCATCAGAGAAGACTCTTGCTCCATGAGGTAATTGATCCAAGGTATCATGGTATGTGTCATGTTTGATCATTATAACTTTCTTATATACGCATCAGGTTCCTTACATTTCTGATAACTACTTGGATCTTACACTAGTCCGCTTAACCATTGTTGGGGTGCCCTAGCGAGCTTCTATTTATGGGTTTTGGTTAGCCACCACGAGGGATTTGCAGATTCATCGTCCGCTCCCACCATTCTATCACTTTACATCTTATCTCCCATTCATCCATCCCATTCCCCTAGTCCGGCCATTAGGATGACCTTTGAGGGTTACACTTTGTCTTGTGGGAAGAAGGGGCTAAAGGCCCAGGGGGTAAAAGCAGCTAGTAAAAGATAAAATCCATAGGAAATAAAACCTAGAGATGCTTCACCCAGGGATCCCCGAGAAGGCGATAAAAGGCCTCTCGATAAGAAACAAAAGGGACCCTAAGAAAAATAATAAAAACAAGACCTAACCAAGAGGATGGGAGGTCTCATCACGAGCCATCCCATTATGTTCATAGGTATCTAGCAGTATGACATTGCCATTATCTGGTCATCACGCCAGGGCAATGACCTTTGGTTGCATGGCCAAGGGAAAGGGGGTCTCATCACGAGCCAGCCTTATCATTTCTACGAAAATACCAGTGGGTAACACTGTTAGATCTAGTCACCACGCCAAGGCAATGTCCTCTGGTCAGACCTTGAAGTAAAAAGAAAGAAAAATCAATAAATAAAAAGTAAAGGCAATAAAGGGGCTTGGAAAAAGTGCATCCATGATGGGTACAGCTCACCTCCTACAAAGGCACCCACGGACAACACCTACCCCTGGTCTTACTGTGACTGGACATCCTTAGACCATACCACTTCATGTACATGGCTTGAATGATCTTCTGTGGAAACTTTCCTTCTCTTATGGATACCAGCCCAATAGGTTGTTCTTTCTATTTCTTCGACTTTGTATAGTAGATCAGTGTAATGTCTTTGAGCTCTTAGATGATATGCTAGGGAATTTATGCATGTATTTGATAAATTTAATGATGAAATATGATTGACATTGCTATGATCCCGATGACTGATGAGCCCATGGAGGGCGTAGTTTTTGATGTGCAAGACCATACCCGACGGACAAGTACCAGTGGACCAGTACACATGGGGATATGATTAGCTCAGACCTCCATGGGGATGAAGAGCCCATCAAATGGTTACTGGGATGGCATAGACAGGGCAACGTTGTGATGAGCCATTGCACGAGAAGAAAGAAAGGCGTTCCACCCAGGACACTTTGACAGAGCCCGGCCTAGGGGGAATCACCCACTGCAGATGGAACGTTTGACTTTGATGGAAAGGATGTCACCTGAGGAGTTGGACATTGTCTGGAGCGTATGGCAGTGTGTTGAGGTCATTTGGCATGTGTGGCAGCTTGGAGGAGCCCTAGAAGGGCCAATGTTTGGTTTTCTAGATGTTTTGCTTGCCCAAAAAGGGCCAACGTTTGGTTTTCTAGATGTTGTGCTTGCCCAAAAAGGGCCAACGTCTCCCTCAGAAGGGCTTGACGTCCCTCTTTTTGCTCATATTATCACATTTTTCTGGAAATTAATGTAAAAACAGTGTAAATTTTGTAGTCAGCCTTGTCGGCTGTTTTAATGACCTAAAATTTAATTCAAAGGTCATGGATTGGTATAAATAGAGGATATTTTTCCTCATTTTGAACATAACACAACTCACTCTCTTGTGAGACATCAACTTTTAGTCTTTTGCTTGGTATTTTTGGTCTTGAAAGTGAGGCGCAACTCTTATTGGAGGATTCTTCTTGGCATGTACGGTGTTTCTCTCATTGGAAGGTTTACAACTAGGGTTTGATGATGCATTCTTCATGATATGTAAGTGAATTTCTCATGCAAAACTTCTTAAATCAATGGTTGTAGGTTTAATCTCTTACATTTGCTATTATATTGCTATTGTATTGCTTAATCTTGAAACCCTAGGTAGCAAGCACACAAGTAGGTCCTTGCTATATGTCCCCATGCTTGAGAAACTTGTTTTAGCCATTGATTAAGGAAGATATAGCCTAGTCATTGCTACACTAATCTCCCTTTTTCTGAGTTAGCATTAAAGTGTAGGTTGAAAAAAGGAGACGTCCTAGGCCTAGTTAATTCTACACCTAGAGTTTTAACCTTCTAGGGTTTGAAAAGCCTTGCTCCTGCAACACTTTTCTCCCTTAGATTTGTACTTTAAAGCTAGCCATTTTGCCAAGAATATTTAGAGAAAGAGGAAGGAGCATGAGGCCTTTCTTAAGCAACACCGAAATGAGCCTCCTTCGCTTAGGGTTTTGATTCTAGGGCCCTGCCATTACAGCACCATAGAACCTACCTTCTAGTCTTTAAATTTTTAATCCTCCTGAGATTTTGCCCTCACTTTTAACTCCATATTACTCTAAGGCACTGGTATTCTCTCCAACGTTGAGCTTGTTGTGAAAATTCACCTTTCAAACTTTTAAAATTTTGAAACCCTAACTAACCCTAGCGCACTAACCAGGGCTGAGGTCATACCTGATGCAGAAAGCCCTCTAACTCTGCAATTAATGATGATGGCATGCCTTATTTGAACTATTGTTGATAAAAAACATTGTTGGCTTGGTCATCTAGCGATAGACATTGATGAATTGGTAATTTTCATTGGCTAATTAGCATAAACCTTCTTTGTCTATTATATTGCTTAATCATACTAACCCTAAAGGAAGCTGACATCATCTCTAGGATATTGACGCAGCATTCTATTGTATATGAGCAATTAATGACATTTAATGCATTGATTTAATTCAAGGATTGATCATTTTTGTTAGATGCTATATTATTCTAGTATTTGTTGACAAGTAACATTATATTGCCATTGTCATTATTGCAAACATTGACTTCGTCAATATTTATTGCTATATATGCTCATATACATTAAAGCTTGATAGTCATTGATTTATGAAGTACTAACCACTATTGCATGTACTAGTTTCATTGTTGTCTTGTCTCGCAAGCAGGTGTCTTTTCTGTGGTTATTCTTTATTTGACTATCTTATGGGCGGTAATCTGTGAAGGGGAAACTAGCCTTAATCCTTTGAGCCTTTTCCTTTCAAACCCCCAGATTGCTAGGGACATCTCCCTTGGGCTTAGCCACCCTAAATAGAAAGGACCTCCCCATTGTGGTGACATTGGGTGCGGTAAGTCCCTGCTACACCAGTTTGACCCTTATCCTATATCCTTGTAACCTACAATACAAATTGCGCGATAACATTTTGGCGTCGTTGCCAGAGAACACTGAGTCAATCTTCCTCAATGACAAAACCTTTGGTAAGCCTTGCCTCAAAGACCTTTTTCTTACAATCTTACCTGGCTACTCCACTAAGACTTTTCCCCCTATTCTTTGATAGTTTCAGTAAAACTATCTGGTGACTCCATGATGAGCCATAGTGGAAAACTGTATTCAAATCTTATTACTGTGGCAACCACCACTCTAACAAACCCTGCACCTCCAATCAATCCAAATCCCCACAAATGGTCTCACTCAGAGAGTTTCAACTGCTTTGACTTTAGCAACATCCAGGGAGGAGTACATGATTTGCCCACAAATGCAAACTCTTGGTTGCCTTTCTTTTCAGGAAAGAATACCCCTGGAAACTCACATTGGACCCATTTTTGTGACAGTGTCGACTTTCATTTGGCCGGTCAAGATCACCCTGATGTTTTTATGAAGCTCTTTGCGAGTTGTCTTACAGGAGATGCTAAAGTCTGGATTGATAGATGTCCCAAGGGAAGCATAAAAAACATTGAAGAACTGCAAAAGGCCTTCAAAATAAGGTGGTGTGATAATGAAGATTCACAAGACTCCTTCTGTCAATACCTCAACATTTGAAAAGGACCCTGTGAAAATCTGAGAGATTTCAGTGACAGGGTCAATCTTGTCCTTAAGAAGATCCAGTAAAAGGTTGGTTCAGAACAAGCCATCATCGATCATTTGTTGTCTTCCTTAGAAGGAACCTTGCAATTCAACGTTAAGGATCGTTCACCAACAACCTTAGAAGAAGCACAAGATATGGCCTTTCAGATTGAGAGAAAACTTGATTTTGATGACTACATTCAGCAAAGAAACCTAAATTGTGAACTATGGGATCCAGGCAATGAACCTATGGCAGAACCTGAACCTCCAAGCATCCTCCAGATTGAATTAGCTCCCACCAAAAGGAAATGGAGTCTTTCTCATAAGAGTGATATCTCTTCTCAAGAACCTCCATTGAAGAAAGCCCATCCATAGGAATAAGATAGGAACGCGTCACACAAAAGCATTGAGCCAAGTCTTCTTCAAGACTTCTCTCTTTTTATTCATCAAGTGGGAGACCCAATTTCTAAAAATTGTGAGTTCAAACCTTTCTATGTCTCCCTCCGAGTCAAAGACTTTCTCCTCCACAATTGTCTACTGCACCCAAGAGCCAAAACCAATATAATGACAGAAGAATGCCCTAGTCTGTCCATTAGGATGACCTTTGAGGGTTACACTTTGTCTTGTGGGAAGAAGGGGCTAAAGGCCCAGGGGGTAAAAGCAGCTGGTAAAAGATAAAATCCATAGGAAATAAAACCTAGAGATGCTTCGTCCAGGGATCCCCGAGAAGGCGATAAAAGGCCTCTCGATAAGAAACAAAAGGGACCCTAAGAAAAATAATAAAAACAAGAACTAACCAAGAGGATGGGAGGTCTCATCACGAGCCGGCCCATTATGTTCATAGGTATCTAGCAGTATGACATTGCCATTATCTGGTCACCACACCAGGGCAATGACCTTTGGTTGCATGGCCAAGGGAAAGGGGGTCTCATCACGAGCCAGCCTTATAATTTCTGCGAAAATACCAGTGGGTAACACTGTCAACTCTAGTCACCACGCCAAGGCAGTGTACTCTGGTCAAACCTTGAAGTAAAAAGAAAGAAAAAGAAATAAATAAAAAGTAAAGGCAATAAAGGGGCTTGGAAAAAGTGCATCCATGACGGGTACAGCTCACCTCCTACAAAGGCACCCACGGACAACACCTACCCCTGGTCTTACTATGACTGGACATCCTTAGACCATACCACTTCATGTACATGGCT
>ML789660.1:268991-279335 GCA_009831015.1 Picea engelmannii
CCATGTCGTATCCCCAACGTGTGTGGGTGTTAACACACCACTTGTGGTGTGACACTCAAAACCCTTGCTATGTGCCATGATTTTAATGGTGTCACATCATAGAGGACCTCAAGGAAATCCACCTCACTACCCATGCGACACCAGTTTGTGGTATTGGCTATACTATCATGCTCATGTGGCTCCCACATCACCTGTTGGACTCGCCACATGCACTGTAGACCCTGTCATCATCCCACCAGTTGCCACCATGGTATTCCACGTCACCATCATGTGGCCTCTACATCAATTTTGATGTCATGGTACAGAAAATTACCCAATTTTTTCGAAATTTCAAATTTTTCCATTTTTTCTAAAAAACACATATTTTCAAGAAACGACTTTCAGGTGCCCTAACACCCGCTGCTTTGGCCTTTACGAAAAATCACAACCTAGAAATTGGCTCATACAGCCCAAGCGGTACAACCGATGCTCTAATACCAATCTGTGATGTACCAATACCATTATTTTGGGCCACATTATTGTGGAATAGCTCTGAATACCAATATGTAATGTACCCATCAACACGAGTACCTCTAAATTCTCCTTCTTGGAAAAATTATAATTATGATGCTAATTGTTAAATATATGAAGCCTCATACATGTGCATGCAATTAGCAAGAACATACTAAACTATAAAATAAAATATTAACATGCCATACACAACACTAACAACAACAAACACATTATAAAACATCTCAAAGATAAATAATACAGAGTGGAATATAAGTTACACAAAAAACACAAAGAGAACTTATCTTTTCAAATAAGCATTCACCAACTGGCTGTAGACATACGACGTTCCACCCAACCATAAACATTGTTGTTCTATATCTCAACAGTAGGTCACCCCCAAGCCAAGTCTATGAATCCACAAGGACGAGTCCTACGCTGACTCTAACACATACAACCAGCTATCAATCTCTCATATTTTTCCCAACCAAAAAACAATCCTAGTTTACCAACTATATTCCCCTTCATCTTGCACAACCCAAAGAAATGAACCATTTTCTCTTCTATGTAGTCCCTCATATTGTTCCACTTCTTTTCTAGGGATCCAGTGCTATTGGTCAAGAAATCTCAAAGCTGGAAAATCCAAGGATTCTCAGTTGTGGACAGTTGCTTCACAACTTCCATCAATATCATTCCCGTAAGCATCCATTCCTTTATGGAATAATCAATAATTACTCACATCCAAAAAGCAATGGATCTTCCCTTCCCATACTTTATTTCCCATGCCCAGACCAAGAGCACCAATGAATTAGGAACAAACAACCATGATTGATTAACCAAATGAGTAAGTAACAATGAATGAGGAACCCCCAACCACCCAAAAATGAGGTTTATATAATTACATGCAATAAAGCACCATGTGGCCTTCCCCAAGAAGTTCATGTAACGACTTTTCCTAAATAAAATCTAATAAAAGACTTAGCCCCTTTATCTCCCCCCCTCCCCCCTCCCCCCGCCCCCCTCTCATGGAATCATATCCCCCTTTCTATTTCCTTGTCCTTCTTGTAGCCAACGATGTATTTTATTAATATATTCAAAGTATTACATTTCTAGGCACTCCGACCTTTCAAATTTATAGGCATTCAGGCCCTACATCAAATAAACAAAATACATTATTAATTTGGGGACTCAAAACCAAGGTTTTACAGGGTCGGATAGATGCACATGCTTTGGAGAAATAGTTAATTCTACTAGAGGGTTATTGATATGTTCAACAATAGTGAGAAGATCACCTTCACACTCCTTAAGTCCCTTCCCCATGTCAAACATTGGTGGGACACTTACTATGTGCAACATGCTAGAGATGTGTTTTAAACATTCATGACAAAACCCACTTAGGTGGATTTTCTTAAATCTCTCAAGGAGGAATTATACATTTTTGGAAACTACGATGACCAGTACACGAGATGGAAAAATTTTCTCTATGAGAGAGACTAGACAATGCCAAATTACAACAACATATTCCATGCATTGTGCTCAAAGTTGGGTATTAGAAACTTCGAGCGATACTTGGTTCTAAACTATCATATTGGTATACACAAGTACATACAAACAGATATATAGTTCTTGTACATCTCCTCACTGGGAGTCTCCTATCTATATGTTGTTGAGATTGAGAAAAAATTTAAGTTGAATGTTAAGAGGGAGTTTGGGTCTACAAATCTACCACAACAGAAGAATGGTAAAGGTAGCCCTAACTCACAAAAAAAGGACAAACCAAGGATATCCAACCTTAGGACAACTAGTCCAAGATGCAAGTAAATAAGGGTAACGAAAAATCGCAAAAGGACACTAGAAAGTGGTGTGAGTTCCACAAAATCCTTTGGCACAACACTAATGAATGTTTCTCCAAGAATTCATTGTTGGATGAGTTGAAAGCATCATAATCACATTCTATCTAGGGCTTTGATTATGAATTGGATAAGGTAAAATGGATCATTGATGCATAACCTAGTGTTACCATCTCTACCACAAATATCCAACCAGAGGAACCAAAGGAGCTCGAGGAAGGTGAGTACATATTTCACTCATAGGTGTGGGTGAAGAAGACTCCACTACATTTCATCATTGATAGAAGCAACCAGAAAAACCCAATCTTGGCATAGGTCATCAATAGGTTGAAATTGTCGACGACACCACAGCCCCAACCATACACCGTTAGGTGGTTGAGATAGGGATGAGATATTCACATTATGTAGTAATGTTTCCTACACTATGCATCAATCCCTTCAAATATGGCGTACTGTGTGATATTTCCCTACTTGAATCATGTAATTCTCTTTTCGGAAAACCATATATTTGGAAGTGGCATGTTGTTTGGAGTCTAGGCATCGTAGTGTCATTGTTACTTTGGGAGGTTATCTCTATAGGGTGCTAGAGGTAGTTTCAACTATCATGGTATATTTTATCTTGATGAAGTGGTGCAAGAAGCTAATCTCTCAAACCAAGAGATTTTTCCTCTTCATGACTTGGTCAAAAGGAAAATGGAAGGTCTCCATGATTGTTAAGGCCTCTACATAGGGTCTCTCTACATAGTATAAGTAGGTGGAAAATATAGTGGAATAATACATAGATATATTAACCTTACTGTTAGCATCGGAAGTCACTCTTGGATTGCTTGCAGGAGCAGAGCCCGACACCCATCAGTTTAATGTCACGATTTGTTTATAAAGGGATGATCACATGGAGATAAAGGCTCGAGGAGATATCACTCTAACTCAGGGACTGGGTCTAGCATGTATGGGACAAAGGAGGTCTTGATCTAACTTCAGCCAGTGGGTTGATTAAAATATGAGCAGGTGGAAGACTTGGTAAGGAAGGTGAACAGACAGCTTTGGGCAACAGGCTTTCAGCGGTTTGCAAAAGAAAGACTCTGAATACAAGATCCTGTTGGTTCAGGGTCTCAAGAAACTGAAAAGGGGACTTGACTGGATCCTCCAATTCCAAGTCACTCAGTGCTGAGAAAACACAAGGACTGATTAGAACAATGTAACTGCTGCAGTGATCTTATCCAACATCATCCTATAATAGCTACAGCTCGACTGGACCCTCCAATTCCGAGTTGTTCTAACACAGTATAACAAAGATGTAAAAGAAATTGGCATTCATAAGGCAAGAAGTCTCAAAAGTCTATACATAACCAGAGTATCAGTGCTTCATTAAAGCTTTACAACTGGGAGCTCTGCTCAACCCTCGATAGATACAAAAATGGTGAAAATGCCTACATATACTCAAAACAACAACAGCAACAAAATCGAGACGCTGCATTAAACACATTGCGTCTGCATGGCTTCTAACGATCTGCAGCTACAGTCTTTGAATGATTGTGCAACTACAGCAGACACATTCTAACTTCTGACAATTCCGTGGGCGAATCGACGTGCCTTTAATTCGTCACCGGACTTTCCGATTATGGCGGAGACGATGTCTAACCACCACCAACTACTTCAATAACTGCTCCATTGGGATTGAGGATGGCCCGGCCAACTCGGCGCCTTTGGGACGTGGAAGACCCTACGCGCTGCCACCTAGATTAGCTGAATGGCCTGATGAATAGGTGTGGAGGCCAATGCGAAGGATGGGGGCGCATAACGGGGGCGGTGGCACCAAAACTAGGAGGATGAGATATGAAGTGATGAGGTGTGTGAGAGGTTACAGGAAAAGACACATGGTGGGTTGTGAGTGGATGATGAAATGGGGAAGGAACCACGCGGACCAGAAGAGGGGAGGTGAACAGGTGTCGGAGGATGAGGAAAGGGCTAAAGGGAGAGAGCCTCATCACACGGTTAGGTGGAGAACAGATGGCAAGATGACATGACAGGGAGGGGCCCCACGTTGATTAAACACTGAAAGACAGAGGATGTCCGGATTTCCTGTGCGTCGTTGATCCGGGTGCTCCAAACGCAGCCGTCGGAGAGATGCATCCTCGATTCCGGACCCCCCCCCCCCCTCCACTTAAAGGTAGGAAGGCGGGGGGGCTCCGGAATCCTATGTGCACCGTTGATCAGGGCGCGTGAGTCCTTGTCGTCCAGTTTTGGTTTCCATTTAACACGGATGCATTTGCATTCCAAACTTAGGGTAAGTGGGTTTTTAACCCGTTCCTTTTCATTTTACCCCTTGTTACAAGAAATATCGCTAACATTTGGCTCCACAGGGGATAGAGTCGTCCCTGCGATGCTCTAAGGACTCTTTTGCAGATTCAGTGCCTTGTTGTTGGGCTATGGAGTCATTTATTAAGCTGAAAACAAAACAATATTTACAAAAACAAAGAGCCTACTGCGGCTCACAAAAAACATTTTTTCAAGAAATTCCCATTTACTGGGCCACTAAAAACTTCTTTGCCTTCCAGATCCTGCAACCTGTAAGTGTTGTTTGAAAATACTTCAAGGATCTTGAAAGGCCCAAACCAGAAGGCATCAAACTTATTGTGCTTGCCCCTGTCCTGCCTGGGTGCATCCCATTTGAGCACTAGATCACCCTGCTCGAATTCTTTCTTTCTGCTCTTCTTGTCGAAAGCCTGCTTGATCTTCTGCTGATAATTATAGGCCTTGTTCATGACCTGCTCTCTGATCTGTTGCACTTCCACCATCTGATGAATCCTTCTAACCATATTTTCAGGCTCTCCTTCAAGGTCCTGGAGGAATTTTGCCACAGATAAGGTGAGCTAAGTAGGGAAAACGGCCTCTGTTCCATAAACCAGTTGGAAAGGTGAGATGCCCAGGGACTTCTTTGTTGTCACTCGGTCATCCCATAGAGAAAATTTGAGTTTCGAATCCCAAGCCCTTTTATTGTCTTCCAATAATTTCTTAATAAGCTTGATCAGACTTTTATTGGAAGATTCTGCCAGACCATTTCTTTGAGGATAATAGGGAGTAGAGTGAATCAGTGAGATCACGTACTGTTCACAGAACTTGACCAGAGACTCGGACCTGAAGGGGGCGGCATTGTCAGTGACAATTCTGCTGGGGAAACCAAATCTGGCTATGATGTCTTCCAGGAAGTTTATAATTACTTTGTGGGATGTGCTCTTGGTGGGGACAGTTTCTATCCATTTGGTGAAATAGTTTGTCGTGGTCATAATCCATCTGTGTTGGCCACTTGAGGGAGGATGAATTTCTCCGATGAAGTCCAATCCCCACTGCTGAAAGGGCACTGAAACTACTGCAGGCTTCAATGGCATAGATTTGAGTTGTTGCTTTCCTGAGAACTTCTGGCATTTGATGCAAGCTCTGATTTCTCTGCAGACATCAGGGAATAAAGTGGGCCAGTAATACCCAGCACGGAGGATCTTGTGGGCTGTGGTCTTCCAGAAATGATGACCCCCGCAAAGGCCACTGTGGAAATAAAACATAACCTTCTGGGCCTCTTGCGGGTCCAGACACCTTAAGAATACCCCTAGGGGGTCCTTCCAATACAAGGCTTGGTCAATGAGGCAATATMTGACTGCTTTGAGCTTTAACGCCCTAGCCTTACTTTTTCCCAATCCATCAGGAGGCTTTAATTCTTGCAGAAAATACAAGATGTCCTTGTACCAGGCGCATGCTGCTAGTGATAAGGCACCCTGGAATCGCTTGTTGGATGACTCAGCTTGCTCATTGATGAGGTTAATTCCCAAAGCTTTGCAATTGGATTCAGCCAGCAACTTGGCTAAACCATGCCCCTTTATCAATTTGGTGGGCTTGATCTCCAGATCAAACTCAAGGATCTTGGCAATCCACTTACCTCTTCTTCCATCTATGTCGAGTTGTATAAGAATGTCCTTCACAAAGGCCGAAGGAACATATGCAGTGATCTTTGAGTGCAAGACATAGACTCTGAAAGATTTAAGATATTTCACCAGGCCATAGGCCTGCTTCTCCATGGCTTCGTACCAGAGTTATGCATCTCTCAATGCCTTGTTGTAGAAGGCAATAGGTTGCTCTCGCCCTTGATCATTTTTCTGCAACAAGACCGTTTCTACTGTATCACAGGAAGCAAAAGAAAAAATCAGGAAATCTTTGGAATAGTCAGGACTGATCAGCACAGGTGCCTCAGTCAATGCCCTTTTTATTTGGACAAAAGATTCCCTAGGTTCAACGGTCCATTTCACTTCATTTCCCTTCCTGAGCATGGATGTGATGTGTCTCACCAGCTCAGCAAAATTTGAGACGAATCTCCTCAAAAAATTAATCTTCCCCAAAAAGGCATGAACCTCCTTCTTAGATCTGGGAAGTGACAGGGTCTAAATTGCTTCTACCCTGCTAGGGTCAATCCTTACTCCCTCTGCTGACACTATATGGCCTAATAGCTTCCCTTCCTTCATAGAAAATAAAGATTTCTTAGGGTTCAGGGATAGACCAAACCTTCGACACTTCAAGAAGACTCTCTTCAGATGACAGCGGTGCTCCTTGTTTGTCCTGGAGAAGACTGTGATATCATCCATATAGATTACCACAAACTGGTCCTTCTCCCCGATGAATGCTATGTCCATGGCTCGTTGAAATGTTTCCCCTACATTCATCAATCCGAAAGGCATTTTGGCATACATGAATGTACCCCAAGGAGTGGTGAAGGTCGTTTTCTCTCTGTCCTCCGGCATGACTGATATCTGATTGTAACCAGAGAAGCCATCAATCATGGATATTCTAGATGCATCGGTTACCCTTTGCAGTATATGTTCCATGTTGGGCAGGGGATAATTATCTTTCTTTGAGCTCCTGTTCAGTTTCCTGAAGTCGACACAAAGCCTGATTTCTCCGCTTTTTTTTCTTACTGAGACCAAATTGGCCACCCATTCGAAATATCTTAAAGGGATGATGATGTGGGCCTATAACAACTTTTTCACCTCTTTCTCCATGACAGGCAGCAACAAGGGATTTATCTGTCTTAGCTTCTACCTAAATGGCTTAGCCTCTTCCTTCAGTGGGATCTTGTGTTCAATGACTGATTTTTCATATGTCTTGAGGTCTTCGTAGGTCCATGCAAACACATCAGCAAACTCTCTCAACAACTTAGTATATTTGTCCCTCTGTTCTCTGGTCAAATCCCTTGACATCTTGACAAACTTAGGCTCCTCCGGGGTGCCAATGTTGCACTCATCTGTGTCGGCATCGTCACCTGAAACTCTACCCTTTACTGCCACATCATTCCCATCGAAAAAACTTTCTAATGGGACTAGTCCCTTTGGAATGTGATTGTTAGGCAGCTGAATAATGTCATGCTTTGCTATTTTACTCAGCAACTTACCCCCATCAAACCCTTCCTCAGAGGTGGAATCTTAGTCGATATGCATCTCTGAAAATTCTTCAATAGTCTCCAAGAACTTTTTGATCTCGAGGTCATCCTCAAACACCTTCCAATGTTTGACGTTGTCAAGTATGGAGGGCCTGTATTTTACTTCTACATCATACCTCAGTTTGGGCGGTAAGGGGACTTTGAAAATGCTTGTTGATGCAGCCAAGGAATCTGCCACTGTGTTCTCCTCTCTTGGGATGAAAGAAATGTTAAACGCTGAGAAAAAACTGTCAATTAGGTCCCATACCTCATTTCTGTAACTCATGAGTTGAGGATGCTTGGCCTGATAAGTGCTTATGATCTGCTGGACTACCAATTCGGCATCTCCGAACACTGCTACCTCTTGAATTCCCATTTCCCTTGCGACTCTTAATCCAAGGATAAGAGCTTCATACTCTGCCACATTGTTGGTGGTTTTGAATTCCAGCTTATAGGACAGGGATACGGTTTCCTGAGAAGGGGACACAAAAAACACCTCAGCACCAGCGCCTTCTCGGGAACAGGCCTCATCAAAAAACATTTTCCAGATTGGGGTGATGGAGGGAGGAAATTCATGGGAAGCAGTGGGCTGCTTTCTGAGTTTCAGAGGAGGCTTGGGGGCATGGGTGAGTTGTAGTAGACTAGAGCCTAAATCAGTGTCCAAGGCAAAGATGGGATGATCGGTAGGGTTGGCTTCATCACTGATTATGTAGGCCAGTTGGGCTTCCCTGTATAGTCTTCTATGCTCTCCTCCAAACACTGGGATAGTAGCATATGTGAGGTCCATCTGCAAGGTTCCCCCCAGTCTTTTTATCCAAGATCTTGACAATAGCATACCGAATTTGGGGGGGACATCAGCTACTACGATATCCATGACCACACTTTTCATGGGCAGTTGAAACAAAGTCACAACCAGATCCTTAATTACTCCGAGACACTGAACTCTCCTGGAGTCAAAAGAATAGAGGTCATGATAGGCTTGAGTGAATTCTAGCCCTAATTCTTCCATGACGGTTTTGGGCATGAGGTTGTGAGAAGCCCCTGAATCCTTCAAGCAGTTGTGCAGCACTTTATCATGTATGTTCAGGGATGTGTAGAAGGGAGGGGATGAATCATCTCTATCTTCTACCATGGGACCTAGGACAACTACTGGATTTTCATCTTGGAGGTTTATGGAGTCTGTGGGGAGGCATGAGGCTTTAGACTGTAAAAGCTCAGAGAAGCTTTTTTTGAATTCTCCATGTTTAATTAGCTCGGTGAGGGGCACAGGGATTCTGATCTTTTGAATTTCATGCTCGAAATTAAAAGAAGATGTAAGCTTTGGAATTTCTCTTATTTCAAGAACATGATTGTGGACAATGGGAGAGAGGGGTTGAGCCTTCTTACCTCTATGATTGTCTGCTACTTCATTAGCAAGCTTCTTTGTTCTAGTGGACTGCTCAGGAATATCAGGTGTTGTTGTCTTTTTGTCCAACCTCGGGTTATACCTGCCTCGGTCGTCGCTAACCTTGTCTCCTTTGCTCAATTCATTTAGCTGATTGTTCATGAGAGACTCCTCGTAAGCTGATTGAGTCAGATGAGGAAAAGGGGGAATCTCTCCGAAGCAATGGATCTTAGGCTCAAGCTCGTCTGTTTCCCCTTCTTCATATTCGGCCACAAAATTGTTCTATAAGAGGGCCTGAATCCTTTGGTCTTCTCTGTCTCTTCCCCTTTCTCTGTGCATAGTCGGGGGAGCGATATTGTCCTGAAACCTCCTTATTTTTCGACGCTCTGAGGGCCCTTGTTCATTTTCTTCCTTTCCACCTTCAGTCTCTCCATATCTTCAGACAGAAAATTCATCATCTTGGTTAGTTCATCCACTTGAGTGTGGGGTACCGATGAGCCAGAATTTGAGGCTTCAGACTTTCCCTTTCTTTTGTTTGCGTCAGCCTTGCTTCTCAGTCTGTCAGCTGCTAATATATTGGATTCCACTTCTATGGTCGCATCTTGCATTTGAGCTAAGGAGGTGGCTCTTCTCTCTCTTAATAAAAGGCAGAAATTAGGGTCAAATGCACCAGCATAAGAAATTTGGGCAGAGGCTTCTGAGGGCTTTATCTCTGCAGGAATCTTGTTATACATCTTATTGAATCTTTTGGAGAAGTCAGAGACAGATTCTCCTTCCATTTTCTTCAACGACCCAAACTCTGTCATGTAATACATGAAATCTTTCCTATCTGCCCACTGCCTCAGGAAAACATCATCCAGGGCTTCAATTCCAGCAATAGATCCAGGGGCCAATCCCCTGAACCATTTCCTTACCTTGTCGTCTAGGCTCTGGATGAAGACTCTCATCCATACATCTTCATTTTCAATGTTTAGGTTGTCTGCATAACTGTAGAAAGAAGCCAAGTGCTCTTCTGCGGTTATGTCCCCTTCTCCAGTGAACTTGGGCATGTATTTCAAATAGTCTCTAGCAGGGAGAGGATTCATGGGATGGGGTAGGACTAAGGGAGCATATCTGGCAGCAACTATGGCATCCATTCTATTCAGAGGGGGATTAGCACC
>ML789660.1:280940-301462 GCA_009831015.1 Picea engelmannii
ATTTTACCCCTTGTTACAAGAAATATCGCTAACACTTACCAATAGGGGTGCCTTTACATTATTGGGTCAAGCATGCAAATGTTTTGACACTCAATTCTCCTCTACACAACAACTCATTATACACGCACTCTCCTATGGAGAATGAAGAAATCAAATGCTAGCTTCAAGAGCTAATTCAAAAGAATCACATTTGACCAAGATCCTCACCTTGCAGGAGCCCAATTGTGTTGGTTCAAAAGAAGGATGGGATATCGAGACTTTGTGTTGTTTACAAATACCTAAAAAAATCATTCAAGAACTAGTATCCAATCCCCTATATCGATGACCTTCTTCATCGGCTCAAGGGTGCCAAAATTTTTAGTAAGATTGATCTAAAGTCAAGCTATCACTAGGTGCCAATTGAGAAAATTGATGTATGGAAGACAATATTCAATTCCAAATAAGGTCTCTTCCAGTGGTTGGTCATGCCTTTCAACTTAACTAATGCCCCAACAACATTCATGAGGATGATGGATGATATTGTGTGTCAATTCATAAATTCTTTTGTGGTTGTATAGATAGATGATTCCTCAACTTCAAAAAAAATTAGGTGGAGCATTTGAAGCACATTCAGCATGTCTTAAGCACCTTCTAGTATCACAAGTTATATGTCAATATGAAGAAGTTCTCATTTGGAATACAATGAATTTAGTATCTAGAATACATCATGCATGATCATGGTGTGCATGTGGATCCATCTAAGATCCAAGTCATTCACGATTGGTCGACCCTGAAGAAAATAAAAAAGATCTATAGTTTCTTGGGCCTTTCCAACTTCTACCACATGTTTTCATTTGGTTTCTCACATATTGCTTGGCCCCTAAGCCAAGTGACCAAGGGTGGAGCCAAATCCAATCTTATTTGGGCCAAGTCACAATATGAAACCTTCAAGGATCTAAAACAACACCTATGTTTGATACCATTCCTAATTTTTCCATACCTCCAACAATCATTCAATATCGAGACAGATGCCTCAAACTATGCTATTGATGTAACCCTCACTCAGCTTAGACATATGATGGCCTATCACACTAGGACATTCTTTGACATATATCTTCCTTTTCTTTACACCATTGTCCCTCAAGGATATTCTTCCTTTCCATTGTAGGAGAAAGGATTCCAAGGCTATTGGTTTCCTTCCTCGAATGATCTGGGGGAGAAACAAGCCTTGTCGAAAACAATCCATGAGAAACCCTTATTAGGTTATAGGTTTTTGGTGTTTTCTTCAATTGTTATGGACATTCCAACCATGGTTTTACCCTCAAAACCATCCCATGTCCTCTCATAACATCAATAGTGAATCCCCCAATCTCCACATGATCTTACCAACTATGAGTGCATGGGTTATTTTTCTATTGTAGTCATAACAACCACATGATTCACACATGTCCCATCCATAACCTAAGAGAGAGATAAAATTTGAATGAGAGAATGGAGAATGCTCATGGGAAAGTAATGCTCCCCATTCGAATGGACCTAGAGAGAAAGAAGGATTCATGGATGAGAGTGAATCATGGTTTCCTCCCATGAGTGGCTTAAGACAACTGTGAATCATGTTTCCCCCCAAGAGTGGTAGCCATTTCTATGCAATAATTATTCCATTCACAGGAATTTCAGTTTCATAATTGAAGCACATATATTCATAATACAAGATACAATATGAAATTTTCAACTCAATACTTATATGTATAAATATATGTTTGTTTCACATGGCGACCACAAGCAAGACTTGGATTATTGTCTACTGTAACACACTTGAAACATATTTATCTTGATCTAAGCCAACATATGTCACAAATATCACATAGAATATTCATTCAAGTTTCATCTTCCTTGTAGCACTCACCCTTACAAGCTTAGGCATCCACATCTCTGTTAAATAGTCCCTCGGGTGATCCATCATTTTGTTGGTTGTGGAGCCTGATTATCTTCCTGATTCAGAGGTCTTATGTTTTTAGTCATGTTTATACCCCATGAAAACTTTACACCTTGGAAGAATGTACACCCTTGCACGTTGGGGAGTGCAGGGGGGGCTTTCCCCCCCTGTGGGTTTCGAGGTAAAGTGGGCCCCCTGTGGGGGTTCAAGGGTGAAGCCCCTAAAGGAAAAATTGCCTTGTAAATGTATATTGTAATTTCATAGTAAATATGGACCATTCATTATAAGGTCATAGATCTGACGGTAGAAGTTATGTTAGGGTTTTTTTCCCTAGAAGGAAACCCTGTTTTATGAGGGAAATGTATTACGGCTATGCATCATTGTGAATATTGTATTATGAGTGAGAATACTATGAGAGAAAGAAGATGAAGCTACAACGGGTGTGTTGTAGGTTGAATCGCTTCATTTGTTGAATAATAAAAAGGAAGGACCTGGCAATTTCTCTGGTGGACGTATCCCACACTAGGTGAACCACGTATATCTGTGTCTCTATTGTGTTTTGTATCTTATGTGTTTTATTTCCACAGTTTTTTTATTTTATTTCTCCACAATCATGTTTTTCTAACAACTGGTATCAAAGAAAAAGGTAACTCCCAGGAAAAGAGGGTTCCTATTTCGAGTGGGAGCAATGGCGGAAGATGGAAAGTTTAGGATCGAGAAATTTAATGGCGAAAACTACCAGTTATGGAAGATGAAAATGGAAGATTATTTATATCAGAGGGATATATTCCTACCATTGGGTGGAATGGAAAAGAATCCGACGGCCATGAAGGATGAAGAATGGGAGGTTCTTGAAAGAAAGGAACTAGGAACGATACAGTTGAGCCTAGCAGCATCGGTGGCTTTCAATATTTCGAAAGAAAATACAACGAAGAAGTCGATGGATGCATTGGATAAAATATATGAAAAACCCTCAACGTCCAATAAGGTATTTCTACTGAAAAGATTATTTAATATGAATATGTCAGAAGGTGGGTCTGTTGCAGATCATTTAAATGAATTTAATATGGTTACTAATCAGCTAAGTTCCTTAAAAGTGGACTTTGATGATGAGGTCAGGGATCTTCTAATCTTGTGCTCATTACCAGAAAGTTGGAACGGCTTGGTCATGGATCTAAGTAACTCTTTCTCTAGTTCAAACACTTTAAAATTTGATGATGTTGGCGGTGTTATCCTTAGCGAGGAAATGCGACGAAAAAGCACAGGTCAAACATCAGGTAATGTGTTAAACATAAAGAACAGGGGAAGACAAAAGGATAGAGGAAAGGGCTCAGGGAACCACATGAATTCTAGGAAGGGTAGATCAAAATCCATACTAGGAAAGATAGAGTGTTGGAATTATGGGAAGAAAGGACATCTGAAGAAAGACTACAGAACTCCAAAGAAACAAAGAGATGGACAATAGGAGAAAATTCAAGAAGCAAATGTAATAGGTGATGTGTTACAAGATGCTTTGATTCTTTATGTAGATAATATTTATGAGTCTTGGGTAGTATATTCAGGAGCTTCATTTCATGCCACACCACATAGGAAACATTTTCTAGATTATGTTCAAAATGATTTTGGACAGGTTCATTTGGGTGATGATGCACCATGCAAAATTGTTGGAATGGGAAAGGTAAAAATAAAGCAAAGGAATGGAAACCAATGGTTATTGAAAGAGGTAAGACATGTTCTAGATCTAAGGAAAAATCTAATTTCAACAAGGCAGTTGGCAAGTGAAGGTTGTATATCCATATTTACAGATAAGATGTGGAAGGTCACCAAAGGATCATTGGTGATAGAAAAAGGAGAAAAGGTAGGTACATTGTATTTATGTACTAGTAATATTGACTCTTATATATATTTATCTTCTACAGAAGTGGATACAACATTGTGGCATCATAGGCTTGGACATATGAGTGAGAAGGTGATGCGGATACTTCACAAAAGAAATTGGTTTCCATGTCTTAACAATTTGATTTGGATTTTTGTGAGCATTGTGTTTATGGAAAATAGAAGAGAGTCAGATTTCTCAGAGTCGGAAAATGAAAGAAGAGTGAAAGGTTAGAGCTTGTGCATACATATGTATGGGGACTAGCTCATGTATCATCTCTTGGTGGCCCTCATTATTATTTTACTTTCATTGATAATGCAACTAGAAAAACTTGGGTTTATTGCATTCGACAAAAATATGATGTTTTTGATACTTTTAAGAAATGGAAAGATTTAGTTGAGAATGATATGGGAAAAAGGTTGAAGTGTCTCAAATTAGACAACGGAGGTGAATATTGCAACAAGGAGTTTGATGATTATTGTTCATACCATGGGATTCATAGAGAGAATATAGTTCCAGGAACATCACAAGAAAATGGTGTGTCAGAAAGGATGAACAAGACAATCATGGAGCGTGCAAGGAGTATGAGATTGCATGTTGGTTTTCCCTTACAGTTATGGGCATATGTTGTAGATATTGTTCTTTAATTAATAAACATAGGACCTTCAATCTCTTTGGATGGTGTAATTCCAGAGGAGGCATGGACATGTAAAAAGGTAATTATTCGTTTTTGAAGACTTTTGGTTGTGAAGCATTTGTCCATATTGATAAAGAAAATAGAACAAAGATCGAGGAAAAATCCAAGAAGTGTACCTTTATTGGATATGGGGTTAATGATTTTGGTTATCGCTTATGGCATTATGAAAATCACAAAATCATTAGGAGTAGAGATGTCATATTCAATGAGAAGTTCATGTACAAAAATCAGTTGCAGGGAAAGATACAAGAAAAAGAAAAAAAACAGAATACACAGTGCTTGATGAGATCATTGAAAAAGAAATTCCAAAGGTACCAGAAAATCAAAATGTACAACAACGGGAGCAAAATGTATCTCAAACTCCTACAAGTGTTGTTAGAAGATCTACCAGGTTAAGTAGACCCCCTGAACAATACTCTCCTTCATTGTATTATTTATTGTTGATTGATTATGGTGAACCAAAATGTTATGAAGAGGCAATGCAAGGTAGACACCAAAAATAAGTGGGAGCAATGTATGAAAGAGAAAATGGATTCTCTGGTAAATAAACAAACTTGGGAGTTGGTTCAATTGCCTACAGGAAAAAGAGAATTACAGAATAAATGGGTTTACAAGTTGAAGGAAGAATATGGAGGAAAAAAGCGGTACAAGGCTAGACTTGTTGTAAAGAGATTTGCACAAAATAAAGGTATAGATTTTGATGAAATATTTTCTCCTATTGTTAAAATGAATTCAATTATGACTACTTTAAGTCTAGTGGTAGTAGAAGATTTTCATCTTGAAAAGTTAGATGTAAAAATAGCTTTTCTCCATGGGGATTTGGAGGAAGAGATTTATATGCAACAACCACAGGGGTACGAGGTCAAAGGGAAGGAGAATTTGGTATGCATGTTGAAGAAGAGCTTGTATGGCCTAAATAAAGCTCCAAGGCAATGGTATTTGAGTTTTTACATGTTTATGACAAAACAAGGTTATAGTAGATGTCATTTTGATCATTGTGTTTATTTTAAAAGGCTAGAAAATGGAAGCTATATTATCTTGGTATTGTATGTAGATGACATGCTTCTTGCAGGGTCTAATATGCAGGATATAAATGTGCTCAAGAAGAAATTAGCTAATTCATTTGCGATGAAGGATTTGGGTGCTGCAAAGAAAATCATTGGTATGAGAATAACAAGAGACAAGAAAAATCGCAAATTGACATTGTCTCAAGGTGAGTACATAGAGAAGGTGTTGGAGAGGTTTAGAATGCAGAATGCAAAACCAATTAGTACACCTTTGGCTAGCCATTTCAAATTAACTAAGGAAATGTGTCCCAAGACACAAGAGTAGATAGAATACATGTCCAGGGTCCCTTATTCGCCAGTAGTTGGCAGTTTGATGTATGCGATGGTTTGTAAAAGACCAAATATTGCACATGTACTGGGGGTTGTGAGCAAGTATATGAATAATCTAGGTAAAGAACATTGGGAGGCAATAAAGTGTATTCTTAGGTATTTGATAGGTATTGCTACTCATGCATAATGTTTTGAAGGTTTAGACACTGTTCTACAGGGATATATTGATTCAGATATAGCATGTGATAAAGATAGCAAGAGGAGCACCACATGGTATGTTTTTACTGTAGGTGGAACAACAGTAAGTTGGATTTGGAAATTGCAAAATGTTTTTGCACTTTTCAACAACAGAGGCAGAGTATGTTGCTGCTACAGAGGCTAGTAAAGAGATGATTTGGTTACATGGGTTTATGGAGGAATTGGGAAAGAAGCAAGAGAATAGCAGGTTGTATTGTGACAGTGAGAGTGTCATTCATCTTGCAAAGAACTCAGCCTTCCATTCGAAGAATAAGTATATACAGCTAAGGTACCATTTCATATGATATGTTTTGGAATATGGACATTTGAAGTTGGAAAAGATACACACTAGCCAGAATCCTGTAGACATGTTAACAAAGGGAGTAACCAGGGAGAAACTGAGTTCCTGCTCAATTTCAGTTGGTCTTCAAGCATGACGATGGAAATGAGAAATTTTCCAGGTCCAAGAAGGATCATAGTCTAGTAGTTACAACAATGGTGGAATTGTTTAGATCAGACTCCAAGTGGGAGATTGTTGGTTTTGGAGCCTGATTCTCTTCCTGATTCATAGGTCTTTTGTTTTCAGCTATGTTTATACCCCATGAAGACTTTACACCCTTCCATGTAGGGGAGTGCAGAGGGGGATTTCCCCCCCTGCTAGGCCTGGGGGTAAGTGGGCCCCTTGTGGGGGTTTGGGGGACAATGTTCCCCGATGGGGGTTCGGGGTCGAAGCCCCCCGAAGGAAAAATTTCCTTGTAAATGTATATTGTAATTTCATAGTAAATTTGGAATGTTCATTATAAGGTCACAAATATGACGGTAGAAGTTATGTTAGGATTTTTTTCCCTAGAAGGCAACCCTCTTTTATGAGGGAAATGTATTATGGCTATGTATCATTACGAATATTGTATTCTGAGTGAGGAGACTATGAGAGAAAGAAGAGGAAGTTACAGTGGGTTTATTGTAGGTTGTATCCCTTCATTTGTTGAATAATAAAGAGGAAGGACCTAGCAATTTCTTTGGTGGATGTAGCCCACACCAGGTGAACCACGTATATATGTGTCTCTATTGTATTTTGTATCTTATGTGTTTCATTTCCACATTTGTTTTTATTTTATTGCTCCGCGATCCTGTTTTTCTAACACATTTACCAAGGATTTCACATGCAATACGAGTGTTGGATAGTTGGTTGTCATTGATATCAACCATGGTCAACCCCATAAGAAGAATCTAGAAGTGATGGGTTTGTTTGAAGGACTAAGTGATGGGTGTATTTGGAGAAGTCTCCAAAGTGATCTCCTTATGGCATAGCTTTAAGCATGGCCCTCAAGGGAAGACACTTTGAAGAAGTCTACAAGAAGCCCAGAGGTGTGGTCATGGAGCCTGAAGTTGTTTGAGGAAAAATAGGATGAAGGACAATGCAAATTCATGTAACACCCTAATATATGGATATTCCTCTCCATGTCATTTCCAACAGTAGGTGGTACGTCACGTGGTTCCTTACGATTGAGAAGTTATGCCCTCATGAAGTCGAAATCCCTGAAGAATGGTTAAGAATACCCTAAATGGTTACAACAAAAAGTTATAAGTTATTAGTTAAGGGTAAAAAAATTGTAACAAGAAACTATAGGTGGGCCCTAAAAATAAGGAAAGAAGTTACTTAGGAAAATTATAAATACATAACAAGAAGCCTCTCATTTGTGTGAGAAAGTTTATTAAATATCTATCAAGTGAGCAAGTGATCTATTGGTGAATATCACGTGGTGAATCTGAGGTAGCGAAGGAGTGCGAAGGCGAAGGTCTCAAAAATTTAGAGGAGAGCGAATGTTTTATGAAAAAACCCTAATTTAGTTGACCCCATGGGTCGGGATACAGGTATCCCGCAAGGCACCCCTGAGGGTTGTACGGTGCTTATCACGTGAGGCCCCATGAGATAACTTGCCTCTGTCCAGTGAGGCTGAGGGAAATTTGAGAAATATTATTTTTCCAGATTGCTAAAAGTGTAAGCAAGGTATGATGATGCACCATGTATAATATAGAGTTACAAGTATGTTTATATGCATGTTTTGAGGGTTATGTTTTGGGGATGTTATGGTACATGCTTGAGGCATGTCTTGGTGATGGTGGGACATGTTGAGACACATCTTGGCATATCTTATTGTACATGCTATATGGCATGATTGAGACATATAATAAGTGATATGGTATATAGTTGAGGCACATCTCACGGTACATGGTCTATGGATTATCTTTTGGTTTGAGGATCATCTTGGATATTGGGCACATGGATTGAGATATACTTTGGTATATGTATGAGGCATATCTTGGTACATGTTTTGGTATATTGTTGATTGTTATCATTGATGTTTTGGTACATGGTTGGGACACATATATTGATGATGGTATGATACTTGTTGAGGCACTTCTTGGTGATCTTGATACATATTTGGCACATGACTAAAGACATGTTTTGGTGATGTTGGGAATCTAGTTGAGAGATGTTCTTGGTGATATTGTCATATGATCTGTGTGAGTGCATATGGTTTTGTTGATGTTGATTATTACTGACAGTGATAGGTTGATGATGGTATATGTGACTGTGACAGTGACAACTTGATGTGACAATGACAGTGACAAGTTGATGATGGTATATCAGTGATAGGTTGATGTATCAGTGAAACTGGTAGTGATAGTATTTGTAGTAGTAACAGGTTAATTATACACTTATATTTAAGGGCGGTGGGATAGGGCACGGAAAGAGGGTCGTGGCCTCCTTCTGGTTGGAGTCAAAGAACACGGGGAGTTGTAGCTTCCTTCAGGTTGGAGCCTATAAATCAGGGGGTCGTAGCCTCCTTCTGGTTGTATCTAGAGAACACTTCAGGTTGGAGCCTGTGAATCAGGGGGGCATTGTTGGAAATTGTTTAACAGGCAGCATATGCTTGTCATTGATGGCAAGTACAACAGTGAAGATGGCATGAGTATAGGGAGAATGTAACAGACGGGCATTAGAAGCAGTTTGGGAAGACACTGCAGGAAGAATGTAACAGACGGGCATCAGAAGCAGTTTGGGAAGACACTGTAGAGGATGGTTGGCATGCTTTATAGGTAGTATGTGCTTATCATTGATGGCAGGATCAGAGTGTGCATCGATGGAAAAACAGGAACAACGTAAGCTTAGGAGGAATTAGCGCAGAGTCGAATGCAGTGCGTAGGTGTGCACCAGGGATGAGGTTAACTCATGGCTAAAGCTCAAGGGAGATAGCGTACTTAGGATCACAGGAAGATCAAAGGTCGAGGCCTTTGACACTTAGAAATTCTTCCAAGTAAGGAGGATGTGTAATCTTGGAGGAGAAGCATCAGTGATCATTGGATCCCATACCGAATTCTCAATGACCATCAGATCTCAATGTAGACAAGAGGAGCATGCAGATATGGAGGATAGATCTCGGGCGTTAGATCCGAGCGCAGGGTCCGACCACCATTGGATCGAGGAGAACCTGCACGTTCTTTAAAGTGAAAGGAGTAGAGGGCTCACAAAATCACGAAAGAAGGAGGACCATCCATCGAAAGGCAGGACACGTGGGGATAGATTGTCAGGTCGCTGACTGGAGAATCAAAGGAACGATGTTCCCTAAACTCTCGAAATCACGATATCTGAAATCGCGATTTAATCTCAGCCGTCAAATTAAGGTTGAATCTGGACTGTTGATTCCAGTCCATGTCAGAGTTTCGGGGATCGAGAGTTGGAGATGTCAAGTAATATCATCCACAGAAATCTTGATTTCACGATATGCAAAATCGCAACTTAATCGCAGCCATTGAACCAAGATCATATCTGGACCATTGATCCAACTCCATATCGGAGTTTCGCGAATCACGACATGGAGAGGGAAAAGAAAAAATGCAACAAGAATTGTGAAATCATGATTTAATCGCAGCCATTGAATCAAGGTCTGATCTGGACCATCGATCTCAGTCCATTTCGGAGTTTCGCGGATCGAGAGTTGAAGATGTCGAAGAACAATAACCACAGGAATCCCGAAATTGCGATATGCGATATTGTGATTTAATCGCAGTCATCAGATCAAGATGTGATCTATACCGTTGATACGACTCCATTACGAAGTTTCATGGATCGGGACTTTGAAGTGACAAAAACACGGAACGTCAAGAGTGTCGAAATCGCGATGTGTGAAATCCGGACTGAATCTGAACCATCAAATCAAGATGTGATCTGGACAATCTACCCGACTCACGTCAGCATACCACGTCATCTAGGAACACATGGCACAACCAAGTAATGACAAGTGTCAGACTGATTCAACATTTCAGGCACATGTAAGTCACGAATCAGAGTGACACGTGGCAGTATTCAACACGTGTCAATCCACGTGTGACATCAGCAGATTTACACCACTTCGGAGTTTTGAAAATCGGGAGATGGACAGATGTCGGAGGATGAGGAGGGGCTGTCACAGGGTCAGGTGGAGAACGATACAAAAGGTGACACGACAGATGACAGGAGTGGGGTCCTTCGTCAATACCCCACCATTCCGGACCCCCCCCCTCCCCCCGTATTAAAGGCAGAAAGGCAAGGGGGGTTCGGAATCGCTTGAGCGTCGTTGATATGGGCACTCTAATCCTGGCCACTCGAGAGATACGCGCCCAATTCCGGACTCCCCCCCTCCACTTAAAGGTATAATGGCAGGGGGGCTCCGGAATCCAATCCCGATCGTAGATCTGGGAGCACAGATTCTGGTCGTCCAAATTTGCTCGCTGCATATCCAAAAGGTGCATTTGCGCCCCAAACTTAGGAATGCATAAGCTCGATTGTGCAAAAGAAGACGAGGAGTCTCAACTACCAGAGAGGTTGAGAAATCTCAACAGAACACCCAGTGATACTGGACTCATGGTGGAAAACAACCAAAGAAGCTGAAGAGTCACATGGAATCTGTCAGTGGAATGAAGATGATTCGTGGAGGAAATTGATAGCTGGATGAGGGTTAGAGCTCGTAACTAAAATAGAAAGGATGAGCTCAACTGTAATAGAGAAGACGAAGAGTCTCAACTGCCAGAGAGAAAAAGGAATCTCAGCTTAACACCTAGTGATGATAGACACAGGGGTTGAACTACCAGAGAAGTTGAAGAGTCGCGATGATGATCACGCAGATCACTTGAGATGTGGAGGAGATTAGCGTGGTGTGAGCATGCAGAGGAATGGTGAATATTTCATGCAAAAGATGCACAGAATCCATATATACACAGTACAGAGAAGAGAAGCGGTTGTTGTTGTTGTTGGAGTTTTTTGTGGTTGTTGTTGTTGAAGGTGATTCATGGGTGAAGAAGGAGGAGAGTGCAGCAGTTGAATTGAACAGAAGAGGATCTATGCAGTGAATGGACATGGCGCACAGAGCATAAAAAGCAGAAGAAAAGATAGTGCAAGTCATGTGTGCAGGAAGGCAGTGAGGCAGATAAAGCAACAAATTGCAGCAGAACAGTGATGAGTCTGGTAAGCCATTGTTGAACATTATATTACTGTAATAAGTTTCAGTAGAAAAGATTTATATTTCAGGGAGGTTGGGAGGTGCTAGGGAGGATTGTTTTCCTCAGAGGTTCAAGTGGGTGCTTGAACACAGGGAGTTGTAGCTTCCATCTGGTTGCAGCTAGAGAAACCAAGGTGGCAGGGTAGTGCAAGGGAGAACTCTTGTTCTCTGTAATACAGGTTGGTGCATGTATGATTGGAATTTGGTTCTTCCATCCAGTTAGTGCTGGAAACACTCAGGGAGTTGGTGCTTCCTTCTATTTGGTGCTAGAGAAACCAGGGAGTTGGTGCTTCCTTCTAGTTGGTGCTAAAGAAACCAGGGAGTTGGTGCTTCCTTCTAGTGGGTGCTAGAGAAAACAGAGAGTTGGTGCTCTCAGCAAGTAGCAGCTTGCAAAACAAAAGTTGTAGCCTCATTATGAGTTGGTGCTCATATGTATGATAATGTAAAGAATGTAACTATTACTTATCATATAAAGAAAAAGAGGTTTTTACCCTTTATGGGTTTCCTCAGGAAATATTTGTCTATGTGTATCACATGTGTGTGACTGATGCTGAATATGCTATTGCTTACTTCCCTGCACTATTGTGATCGTCCTTCAGTGTTTCTGCAAAGAGTTTAAAAGAAGCATAATTGTTTAAGCACAATAACAACTGATTCACCCCCCCTCTTAGTTGTTCAACATGCATAGCCTCCTTCCAGTTGGAGCTGGAGAATTCAAGGAGTTGTAGCTTCCTTCAGGTTGGAGACTGTAAATAGGGGGTTAGAGTCTCCTTCCAGTTGGTGTTTTTCATGAATTTAATCTTTGATATATAAGAAATAATTTCATGGTTTTCTCCCATTTGGGTTTCCACATAAATTTTGATGTATTATGTATCTGTGGTTATTTATTATGCAATGTTGATTGGTGTTGATCATGATACATTGAATGCAACCATAAATGATATATTGTTGATAAATTTAATGTTTACATGTTCTAATTAAAAAGTGGTAAAAATTACTTAATATTGACTCACCCCCCCTCTCAGTATTCCAACAATTGGTATCAGAGCAGGTTCCTTCAGAGATAGTCTAATCACTAGAAGGTAGATCATGGATTGCACTAAGAATGGAGCATCAATGTTTGATGGTCAGAATTGTTCCTTCTAGAATAAAAGGGTGAAAAAAAAATTACAGGCAAAGGGATTTTATGTCTGGCAATCAATAATAGATGGATACATGATACTTGCCACTCCCCCAATAGACAAAGATGGAAAGAAACTTAGTGAAAAGAATTTGAAGGCTAAAAGCACTATTCTAAGTAGTATGGTTGATTCAGTTTTTGTCAAAGTTATGCATTGCAACACTGCAAAGGATCTTTGGGGAAAACTTCAAAATATTTACGAAGGAGATGCCAAAGTAAAAGGGGTCGAGCTTTAAACCTATAGAGGTAAATTTGAACAACTGAAGATGAAGGAAGATGAATATATTGGAGTTTACTTTCTATGAGTTGATGGAATAGTAAATGTTATTAAAGTATTGGGAGAATAAATTAAAGAACCAGTAATTGTTCAAAAAGTACTAAGGTCTCTTCCAATGAGAGTTGATCCTAAGATTTCAACCCTAGAAGAAAGAGAAAGTATTGTTACTTTGAGCATGGACGAGTTACATGGAATCCTTGTAGCTTATGAAATGAGAATAGAGCAGGTTAATCCATCCATGAAGGTAGCAACTTTCAAGGAATCCAAGAAAACAAAGAAGAATAAACAAAATCCAAATTCAAACTGCAGTTGTAGTGATGATTTAGAAGAAGATGACGAAATGGCAAACTTCGTAAGGAAGTTGAAGAGAGGAACCGACAAGTACAAAGGTATGCTTCCTTTGAAATGTTTTAATTGTGGTAAAATTGGTCACTTTGCTTCTAAATGTCCTTATGCTAAGAATTCAAATAGTGATGAAGAAGAAGTTCCCAAGAAGGAAAATAAATATCAAAAGGGAAACAAAAAAGGAGATAACAGAAAAAGTATTCAAGAAAATATTCTACTCAAGAGAAGACATTTCTTCATCTAATGGAGATGATGATAGTGACAGTGACTTAGAAAGAGTGCTCTTCATGGTAATGGAAACTCGGAAAAGAAATGATGAAGATTATGAAGAAGGTGAAGTAGATCTTGAAGCAAAACTAATCAACACCTTAAGTGAGCTAAAAAGAGAAAGGAAGAAAAACAAATGACTCAAGGAAGAATTGATCAAACTAAAGGAGAGTTCTCAATATACCAAAGAAGTTGATCATTTAAAAGCCAAGGTAAAAGAAGCAAAAAAGAGATAAATGATATTGACAAGTCATCTCAAGGAAATATTTAAGGACTTAAACGAGCTTGAAGAAGAATTTAATCAACGTGAAAGAAGACTTGAAGGAGAAATTATCTCCTTGAAAACCCAACTTGAAGAAGCCAAGAGAACAGAGGAATTAATAAATATCCAGATGATGAAGAAAGGAGAAGATCGTGATCGTCTAAGGCATGAATTCAGAAGGACTACACCACAAAGAGGAGCATTCACTTCCAGGTATCAAAGTTTCTTTTAGGGTGTGTTTTACTTGTAATAACTTTGGACATAAAGTTGTGGATTGTAGAGTGTATGGAAGAAATGTTCAAACAAGGGATGATTATGTGGCTCCCTATGATATTGAATGTTACAAATGCCACAATTATGGACATATAGCTCGTGATTGTGGAAGCATGATGAAGTATTCCATGGAAGAAAACACAGACATTAGATAGAAGAAAGTTTGGAGAAGAAAACAAGAAAAAGAAGAACAAGTGAATAAAGAGATCCCATAGATCATACTCACAGGAATTGCAGAAGTACAAGATCATGATGAATCTACAGGAAAGAAGGAAGTTGTCAGAATTCATGAAGATAATGAATCTACAGGCAAAGACGAAGATGTTAGTATTCAGGAAGATGATGCATTCACAGATGAAGAGGAAGACGACTATGTAACAGGGTGGCTTCAGCCATATTTATGAGACATCTGACTTGGAGACTCCCAGTAAATATGAATATTGAAGAGGGGGATTCTAAGCAACAACTCTACATATTAGAGAACTATATTTTGACTAGTCTGAAGTGTTTGCAGATTTTGGAAAGGCAGATTCACAATGATTTAAGGTAGTGATTCATGATTTCATTCCACACATGTATTTAGGCAGGGATATATCCCATATATATTTTACCAAACATGTAGAGTTTGATTTTCAAAGTGAGAAGACAAATTGATTAGCATAAATATGTTGTAATCAGTTACAACAAAGTCGAAGAAATCTTCGGAAGAGTAAAGTGATAGATGGGTCAGCATTTTGCATAGTTGAGTACCAAAATCATGGAAAGTTTTATGGATGGAGATGGATTCATGAGATTTTTGGTAGGTCTAGAAAGATATATCATAGATGATTGAAATCATATTAACAAGTGGAATCATTTATTCACAGGAAGACAAGCAATGAAAGGAACAAAAAGAAAGGGGAAAAGAAACCGCTAACAAAATCTATATCATCAGAGGAAAATTGTTGAATAATGTATGAGAAGTAAACATGAAAAGCCATAAAGAAGTGAAGTCAAGTAACTTTGAATGCTTTATATATATATTTAAGTGAGTTGCAAGAGGAAGCACCAATGGACAAGAAGCACCAGAAGAGATGAAAGGAAGCAAGTACAAGAAGCCCCACATTGATCTACACGACATCTTACGAAGAATTCAAGCGGAGAGAAATCGTCGGTACAAAGATATTAGGAAAGAAATATTAGAAGCATGAATACAGGGGGAGACATACCGACGGGGGGAGTTTCCATTTTTCCCATGTTGACAAAGGGGGAGAAAGAGAAAGACTAGAAGCATGAAAACAGGGGAAGCATCCCCAAGGGGAGATACCCTTTGCCATTGATTTCAAAGGGGGAGAGAAACATCAGAAGAGAAAGATAAGGAGCGATGGTCACAGGGGGAGTATGAGTGTTTCCATCAATGCCAAAGGAGGATATTATTGTATAGTTGGTTTTCATTGATGTCAACCCTAGTCAACCCCAAAATAAGCCTCTAGAAGTTATGGGTTTGTTTGAAGAAATAAGTGATGGGCATATTTGGAGTAGTCTCCAAAGTGGTCCCCTTATGGTGTAGCTTTAAGAATCGCCCTCATAGGAAGATGCTTTGAAGAAGTCTACAAGAAACCTAGAGGTGTGTTCATGGAGCCCGAAGTTGTTTGAAGAAAAATAGGATGAAGAACAGTGAAAATGCATGTAACGCCCTCATAGTTAGATAGTCATCGTCGTGTCATTTCAAATGGTAGGTGGTACACCACATGGTTCCTGATGGTTGAGAAGTTATTCCCTCATGAAGATGAAAGCCCTGGAGAATGGTTATGAATATCCTAAATGGTTACAACAAGAAGTTATAGGTCATTAATTAAGGGTAAAAAATTGATAACAAGAAAGTATAGGTCATCCCTAAAAATAAGGAAAGAAGTTACTTAGAAAAAAGTATAAATACACAAAAAGAAGCCTCTCATTTGTGTAAGAAAGTTCATTGAATATATATCAAGTGAGCAAGTGATATATTGGTGAATATGACACGGTGAATCTGGGGCAGCAAAGGAGTGCAAAGGAAAAGTTCTTGGAATTTCATAGAAGAGCAAAGGGTTTCTGAAAAAATCTAATTTAGCTTACCCTCGTGGGCTATAGGTGTCCCGTGAGCCACCCCCATGAGTTGTACGGTGCTCATCACATGAGGTATGGAGAGATAACTAGCCTCTGTCTAGCAAGACTAAGGAAAATTTAAGAAATATGCTTGTTCCGGGTTGTTGAAAGTCTGAGTAAGGTATGATGATGCATCGAGTTTGATACAGATTTACATGTATGTTTATATGCATGTTTTTAGGGTTATGTTTTGGTGATGTTATGATACATGCTTGAGGCATGTCTTGGTGATGGTGGTACATGTTGAGACACATCTTGGAATATCTTATGGTACATAGTGTATGGCATGATTGAGACATATAATGAGTGATATGGTATATGGTTGAGGCACATCTCATGGTACATGGTTTATGGCATATCTTTAGGTTTGAGGAGCATCTTGGATATTGGGCACATGGTTTGAGATATACTTTGGTATATGTATGAGGCATATCTTGGTACATGGTTGATGCATGTTATGGTACAAGTTTTAGTATATAGTTAATGCATGATATGGTACAGGTTTTGGTATATTGTTCATTGATAGCATCGATGTTTTGGTACATGGTTGAGACACATATCTTGATGATGGTATGATACTTGTTGAGGCACTTCTTGGTGATATCAATACATATTTTTCACATGAATAAAGGCATGTTTTGGTGAAGTTGGGCATCTGGTTGAGAGATGTTCTTAGTGATCTTGGCATATGATCTATGTGAGCCCATCCGGTTTCGTTGATGTTGAGTATCAGTGACAGTGATAGGATGATGATGGTATATTTGACAGTGATAGAAACAGGTTGATGTGATAGTGGCAGTGGAAGTGGTAGGTTGATGATGATATATCAATGACAGATTGACAGTGACAAGTTGATGTATCGGTGATAGTGGTAGTGACAATATCATTGGTAGTGGCAGGTTGAGTCTACACTTATATTTCAGGGTGGCAGGATGGGGCAAGGAAAGGGGGTTGTAGCCTCCTTCTAGTTGGAGCTGGAGAACACATGGAGTTGTATCTTCCTTCTAGTTGGATCCTATAAATCAGGGGGTCGTAGCCTCCTTCTGGTTGGAGCCGAAGAACACAAGGAGTTGGAGCTTCCTTCAGGTTGGAGCCTGTTAATCAGGGGTCGTAGCCTCCTTCCAATTGAAGCTTGTAAATAGGGGGTTGGAGCCTCCTTCCTATTGGTGTTGGAGAATTTGGAAGTTGGTGCTCCCTATGAATGTAATCTTTGATATATAATAAATAATTATGTGGTTTTCTCCCATTTGGGTTTCCACGTAAATCATGGTGTATTGTGTATCTACAGTTATTTATTATGCATTGTTTATTGGTACTACTCACGATATACTGAATGCAATCATAAATGATATATTGGCGATAAAGTTAATGTTTACATGTTCTGATTAAAAAGTGGTAAAAAATGCTTAATATTGATTCACCCCCCCTCTCAGTATTCCAACAAAGAGAAGCAAATTCCATAGATTTACTACTAGGGCATGCTATTAGAAATCTCAAAAGAATCATTAGCTCAAGGAAATCAATTCATAACACGGGGTTCCCATGTCATCATAGTAGCATCATCCTTGTGTTTTCAAGCTTATAGAAAATTCCATATATCATCACTATACAGATCCATCATCTCACTTATATCATATCCATACAATTACCATGAGATATTATAATCAACTTTCAATAATAAAAAAATTGGATTTGTTTTATAAAATAATTAAATTTAACAGTTATGAGAATCCCTCTCAAAAGCTTGTCTTTTTCTTGCAGTAGTAACCAATCTTCATTATGGTATTACTCTCATTGTCTTCTAGCTACCATCCATCCTTATTAATAGAGTTTTCATTCAACCAAACAAACAATTAGTATTTATACATATAATATTTTCATACTACATTTCCAACAACACACGAAATGATCATAGAATTACATCAATCCAATAATTCAATCATTTTCAATATTAACATATTTAACTGCAAAGGATTATTTTTTTCCACGTATGCATTATCATCACAAGCATGCATTTCCACAATGAAATCAACACGTGTAATTATATTAACATTTAAGCATGCATGTAAGGATTTATGTATGTATAACCATAACCTGCACATTCACATAGTCTAATTATGCACATTTATATTACATCGAATACCATAACATCATGTCATGTAATCCATCATGAAAATTTGGAGGAATTAACAAATGCCTTGATACATCATCAAGCCACCTCCCTAATGTTAATTCCACCTTCTTCTTCAGCCAAACACAACACAAGGAAATGCCTTTCCTTTCTCCACTCAAGAGTCACTTGGAAAACGTTTCTCTTATGTGCTCTTCATCTAGGCATGAAGGTTACAATCTAGAACATTAATACAAGTGGGAATACCATTGGATATATGTGCAATGACATAGGATTTATTGAATCCAACAACAACATGGTTCACATAGGGCCATCTCACATGTTATTCCTTTTCAAATCATGGGCATGAACATTCACTTTCTTTGGCTATGTTCTCATAATTGCCTCATCACAAGCATTCTATTTCATGAATGAATCAAAGGGTGTAATGTCCCCAGCCACCCCAGGTTGGGACATGTCACGCAACCTCAACTTTTGTAGCTCTAAGTCAACCAAACTGTAACATCCCCAACATACTACTAAGCAAAGCTACTTTAAAATTTCACTGCACAGATTCTACTCTAACACAAGTCCACACAATTTAACTAGAAGTAACACACTCAGCCCAAGCTTGAGTCATTCCACACAACTTATAACAATGGAAGTAACTTAAAAAACTATGCACACCAACATACTAATCACATAGTACAACCATGCGCACAATCTTCCTAGTGTCGTACGCCAATTCTAATTTTCTTGTGCGTGGAATCTTATTCCATGCACGTACACACAAATTTCTAGTCTCTTGGTGTACACATGATACTTTCCTATGCACCCAACCACCCAATCCTCTTCTTGAAGACTCGTAACCAAAATCACAAGATTAAATTAACAGGCAAGGCTATCATCAACTGACATACTATAAGTACCATACTTATAGGTGTGACCATCATTAAACATAATAACAACAATTACTTATATGTAACTACTTACAATAATTAAACCATATCAAGCATAGACAAATATGCACACAATAAAAAGGACAAGCACATAAAGAACACTTATATTTTATGAAAGTCACCAACTGCACTCAGAACTCAGATGTTTCTTACAGCCATAGACTATGTTTCTCATAAGATTTCAACAACAGGTCACCCCTAAGTTGGGCCTTAACTCCACGAGGGAAAAAAGGGTTCCTAACGACAAGCTAAGGTCTGATTCTCAACAAAATAGCTTAGTCATAGGTGCTTGTTGTTGCAACTAGCCCACAATCCCTCATTTCCCATGCACCTGTCACACCCAAGAAAGTGTGCCCCTTATCTTCTCAATAGTTCTTCGGTTGCCCCACTTCCCTTCCCAGGGTTACCAACAACAGGTCATACAAAAATTATTTGAGCCTTGCGACTAATGCTCAACACACCATGGAACAATTCTCATTAATACTCTCACCTGGAGAGTATGCTCATAGGTTTGACAACTACCTCTCAACAACCAATCTCTCACCTAGAGATACTTTTCATGGTCTGTCAACCCATCTCCTCAATAGTAAATATGATTATATCCCCTAAACTCCTTACAAGATTCTTTGTGCAGATAAGGTAATAATTGTATTTTCCATACAGTTCGGCCCCCTTCTGCTCATGAGAGCCTGAAAACAAGAATCCTTTCCAATCCTTCTCTAGATAATCATAATAATGCAATAATAATGCCCAAAATACACTAAGTCCAACAATATATATTGCATTCCCTCCTCTTGACACTTATCACATTCAGAAGTAGATTTAAGCCACTTGGTGACTTGTTCCCTACCTTGAGGAACTTAGGATAAAAACATATCCACATTACACTTTTCAGAAATATTATTAAAATATTCCCCCCTTTTTCCCCTTTTCGGTGGAATGGCCCCCCGTCTCTTTCTATATGAGTTTTTCTACATCCAACAATGCAATATTATATTAATAACCATGATTATATTTACATGGATAGGCACACTGGTTGGCTCACCAGCCTCATAATCACACGGGCTCTCCGACCTCAATACATACAGTCTCTCTCTCTCTCTCTCTCTCTCTCTCTCTC
>ML789660.1:302061-317906 GCA_009831015.1 Picea engelmannii
CCTATATCTACATTACATTAACAATTGGTACCACAACTCATGAACCTATATGTACAATTACAAAGGGTTCTGGATCAGGGACATTACATTCCCCTTCCCCTTATTTATGCATTGTCCTCAGTGCATCATATACAAATGTACATACAAAATTTCAAAAATTTTCAAACAGATGAGAATACTCTACTCGCATCACATCCTCGTGCTCCCAAGTTTCATCCTCGGGACTGTACCAGATCCATTGGAAATTTATGAGCTCCATGACTCGATTTCGATGTTACTTGATTTTCCGATCCAATTTGCAAACTAGTCACACTTGAAATTTACCTTCTAGCTCCACCTGAATCACATTCCAATCAATAATCTGATTAACATCAAGGACGTACTTCTTAAGCAATGACACATCGAAAATGTTATGAATACACAAGGACAAAAACAATGCAATCATATAAGTGAAAGTACCAATCCTCTTCAGTATTTCAAATGACCCACAGTAGCACGCTACTAACTTAGAACACTTTCCCAACTTTAGGAATTGCATCTGGCCTTCACTTTCAAACACACGTGATCACCCACTTTAAAATCTATGTGGGTTCTACCTTTATTTGCGTAGCTTTTATTCCTGTCTTGGGCTTCCTTTAGAGTCTACCATATCTTTACCATCTACTCCTCCATTTCTCGGAGTAAATCTGGCCCAACTACTACGTGGTCTGTTGGATTGTCCCAACTCACTGGTGTGTTGCACCTTCTACCATATAGTGCTTCAAATGGGTTCATCCTTAAATATGCTTGATACCCATTGTTGTAAGAAAACTCTACCAAGTTAAGGTAGTCTTCTCATTTTTATGGCTTATCCATTACATACATCCTCACCATATCTTCAATCACCCAATTTACCCTCTCGGTTTGACCATCTGACTCAGGGTGATATGTCATGCTAAAGTTAATACTTGTTCCAAATCCTTTGAATGTCCCTTTCCAAAAGCACAAGGTGAACTTGGAATCTCTATCAGACACAATTGTCTTAGAAACACCATGCAACCTAGCAACTTCATGCATGAAAATGTCGGCAATGTCGACTACCTTATGCATTGACTTCACTAGAACGAAATGGGCAACTTTAGTAAGCTTTTCCTCCACCACCATAATAGAATCATGTTACTTAGTAGTCCTAGGTAACTTGGTAATGAAATCCATGATCACAACTTCCCACTTCCACTCAGGAATGGGAAAAGGATATAAAAAAATAGCTCGATGTGTATGCTCGGCCTTGACCTTCTAACACTCAAGACATCTAGCAATAAAATCAACAACTTCCTTTTTCATACATGGCCAAAAGTATTGTTTCTTGAGTGCAACAATTGTCTTATAATAACCTAGATGTCTCGCATAAGGAACCATATGCATCTCTCACAATATCAGGCTTTTCAACTCTTGATCATTTGGCACATATATTCAGTGTCTGTACATGAGGATCCCATCCTCTCTTAACTCATAACCTTCCAAATTATACTGCAACATACCTTGTTTTAAAGTCGTCTTTATGTCCACATAGCATAGATCTGATTTGGCAACTTCTAAAATTTTGTCACAAAAATCCAATTTATACATGCTAATAGTTGTAGCATGCATCTCATGCACTCTCATGTTGAGTGTGTCAGCCACCTTGTTTTATTTTCCTTTGATATGCTTTATGTCGAATTCATACTCACTGAGTAATTCTAACCACCTGCTTTGTCTAACATTTAATCTTGGTTTTCCATACAAATATTTCAGACCACAATGGTCTGTTCTCAGCTCAAATCTTTTACCCATAAGATAATGTCGCCACATCTTCAAAGCATGCACTAGGGTTGCCAATTCCAAGTCATGTGTAGAATATATCCTTTCATTCTCTTTAAACTTCCTTGATTTGTAGCATACCACATCTCCATTTTGACTCAGGACTCCACCAATTTCGTCCTTGCATGCATCCTTGCACACAACGAAGTCTACGACCGGATCAACAATTCTCAAAATTGGCACACTTGTCAACAGACTCTTAAAGAGATGAAAACTCCTTACACAATCCATAGACCATTCAAATCGTGTACCTTTCTTCTATAGGGATGTGAATGGATGTGCAATCTTTGAGAATCCTTCAATAAACCTTATGTATTCCCCTGTTATTCCCATAAAGGATCTCACTTCTGTGAAAATTCTTGGTGTTGTCCATTCCTCAATGGTTTTTATCTTCGTTGGGTCCACAACTATTCCTTCCTATGAAATGATATGACCCAAGTAATGAATTTTCCTATGGTAAAATTAACACTTTCTCAAGTTTTCATAAATTTGATGCTCCCTCAATACATTCAAAACTATCCTTAAGTGTTTCTCGTGCTCTTCCTCGGACTTTCAGTGAATAAGAATGTCATCTGAAAATTCAATGACAAGCATATCCAAGTAATTTATGAAAACTCCATTCATTAAAAAAATGAAGACAGTTGATGCATTCGACAACCCAAAAGGCACCATTGTAAACTCGTAACGACCATACCTTGTTCTAAAGGCAATATTATTGATGTCTTCTTCTTTAATTCTCACCTGTTGATATCCATATCTGAGATATATCTTGGAAAATATCTGCATACCTCTCAGTTGATCAAACAAGTCATCTATCCTTGACAAAGGATACTTGTTCTCCATTTTTACCTTATTCAATTGCTTGAAGTCGATACAAAGTCTCAGTGTACCATCCTTCTCCTCACGAACAAAACTTGTACACCCTAATGCAACACACTTGGGAGTATATACCCCTTCTTTAGAAGCTCTTCAAGTTGCATTTGTAACTCCTTCAATTTTGGCGTACTCATCTTATAAGGAGTCTTGGATACAGGTGTTTCTCCCAGCATCATATTTATATAGAAATCAATATCCCTCTTCAGAGGAAATCTCAGTATCTATTTAAATACATCCTCAAATTCCTTTAGCACTACATAGCATTCAATACTTGACACTTTATCCTTAGGTGCCTCTTCCATGTTCACTGCAAATACTTGACATCCTTTCCTGTAACTTTTCTTCATTTGCAAGGATGTAACCTCTCTAATAGTTACAACTCTTGGAATTCCTTGAATTGATCTCAAATTTCCTTTCTCATCCAAATATGTGAATGCCTTATTGTAATAATCCAGGATAGCATGGTACTCGTCCAACCAATTCATACCAATGAGGCAATCGAACGAACCCAAAGGTATAATGTTCAAATTATCTTTTGTGCACAGTCCATTCATCTCCATTGGACATGCCTTAACCATCTCATTAATTTCCTTTTTTCTCATGTAGCTAATTACACCAATCGCGGTTTTCCAAGCTTGCTTCTCGACAAATGGAATCTTTCCACCATTTTAGGATCTAGATAAATATGACTAGCTCTTGAGTTGATTAAAATAGCAATGGGTTGGTCGTTAATCTTACCTTCCATCTCGATCATATGCAAATGAAACTCATCCAATTTTTTATCTAGCGTTGTGTAAATCCTTGGTACATTTTTCCCATGTCCTCAACTTTCACAACTTGTCGTACACTATGCGTAGTCCTCGCTTTATCACCTCTTTGAGAGAAATCTCTGTGCATATGATTTCCACCACAACCCCAACATTGTATAGGTTGTTGCCATGACTTTTTCCCCATTGTTTCCAACATTCTGGGCTCCAGAAGAGTTGTTTGTTGTTGCGTAGTATTTCTAAAAAATGGTGGCTTAGCTCCTTTCTTCCTTTGTTCCACCTTACTTTTCATCTTCTCTTCCCAAGCCTTTTGGAAGGTTGGTCTTCCCCTTTGTTGGTCATAGAGACACTTAGTGCACCTTATGGTTTCTTCCAACATCTTAAGGTCATCATACTATTTCTTTTCACTAATAAATGAGGGAAACCCACTCAAATGCCTCTGAATTTTCACTTGTTCATCATTGTCGAATGCAACACACTTCAACAGCTCTAAGAACCTTATTTTGTATTCGTCTATCATCATGCTCCCGAGCTTCAATTCAAAGAACTCCTTCATTTTTCTATCATAGTACCACTTGGTTTAGTATTTCTTTTGGTAATACCTCTTGAACTCCCTCCAAGTACATTTATTCTCATCAATGTGTTGCACTTGTACATATTGATCCCACCACATTGATGTTTTTCCCTTGAGATGATAAATGGATATTATCCCTTCTCCCTGTGAGGAGTAATTATGTAGCTAGAAGTATTTCCTCATACCCATCAACCAATTTTTTTCATTCTCATCCTTCTTGTGCTCACCATCAAAAGTAGGAGGCTTGATCTTAGTCATTTATCCCCGTAACTCGTCCACCCCAATCCTCTTATGCTTTCTATCAAAAGATGGACTTGAGATATTGCACGCTTTCTAAAATGAATGCTTTGGTGAATGGTGATGTTTCCTATGAGCATCTTTTGCTTCTCTTCTCTTCTCATCATGAGACCTACGACTTCTTGGCCTACTTGTCTCTGTCTCCTTATCAATTTTCTTTTCTATTTTGTCCAGGATCTGCATCAATTTGACATTGAAGTCATCTTGTTGCTCTTTGGCTCTCATAATCCTTTCATTATCAGGTTTATAGCATTGGACAGATTTTTGCAGTACTTTTATGGTTTCTACCAAGTTCATGCGCTCCTCCTTGGATTTGAATCATCAGCAACCAAACCAACATAAAGATCTTTGAATTCATCATTAGGACTGTAAGTCCTCTATGAATCTTCCATAATTTTAACCTTTTGCATTGACTTTATCATATTCTAATCGTTGCTAATTCTACAAAATGTGCAGGTATTTAGGATTTGTTAGATGATTGCATGCTACAAGTACATGAAAAATTTGCACCATTTTGTCAGAATCCTTTCTCCAGTTTTCTTGGATGATTTTAACATCCCAATTTCTAGTGCGCACATCGCACATCAATACTTTGCACACATCACAGCTTTGCACTACGCACCATTAGTTTTGGGGCATAATAAACTCTGCTTAATGAAAGATTGAACATTTACTTTTTAGGTAACACAAGGTTAATAACTAACATAGGGAAAAACTTATTATACCCCAATCTTAACAAACATATTAGTAGTAGACTTGTGAGGTTAACCAGGAAAAGCGACAGTGTACTTATTGGAAAGCAAGGAAATAAAATGGACTTGGTTTGGCTATAATCAATTTTCCAAGATGTTTGTAAGCATTTGCAGCAACAATATTCACCTCCTCCTTTATACACAATATTCTACATATTGTTGTATCTAGATAGTTGTTCGTCCTCATGGGCCGGCATGCCCACAATATATCATTGATTTCTGATAATCTTAAGGATGAGTGATTCATCATAAATTCTCCATTTACAAGAGAGTAAAATGATATTAAGTACAAATGGGAAGATAACAAATGCATCAAGCTTGAAAGTCGCATCATCCTTAGATAATAGCCACTGAATATCGTCCCCAACCCTAGAAAATACTGCAACAACATTGCCTAGAATGAAATCACCATTGGCCAACTCCACACTGTCTTATTTTTCTATCAAATGAACTAGAGCTCCTGGGATTCTGATCATAATCTCCTGTGTGGCCTCATGGGAGGCACTTGGTGAATAAGATACAACATTACAATCTTCCATGTTTATTTGATTTGAGGTTTCAGGATAGAGTCTCTACCCTTCATGCATGTTTCCCTGCGCAACTTTTCCTTGGGTTTATGATGAGAAAACAGTTGGGTTCTCTACTAGATCACTCATATGCACAATGTGATATAAAGATCCAGTTGGGTGGTATTGTTTAGAATGAATATGCCATTATGCGCTATGCCATCCTGTACGCTATGCACATGCACTATTCGTCCTCTACGCTCTGTGCACATGATCTGTTGGTTAACAGATCCACTAATTTCTAACTCTTCTTTCTGCCTTCTGAACAGATTTAGACTGTGTTTCTCCCCTCTCTTAGGCAAGCATGGACTCTAATAAAGACAGAGCCGGATCAATCGAAGTCCATACCTACGCTACAGGCAGCGATAGATTACATAACTCCTTCGTATAATTCTCGTAGTTAATATCTTTTCCCTGCAATGACTCAAACATAGAGATTAGTGTTGCGATCAACGTAGTGAAAATAGCGTGGATATCAACTTAGTCTGAGCATGTGGCAGATGCACGACTGAGTTATATCTCATGTAACCACGTTGGCCACAAACATGAAGGTATACTTGCCAAGTGGCTTCATCCTGCCATAAATAGTCCGCCCTTCGAGTTTTGAATTAATGAATTCATAGGTTTCAAAAGTTGAAATTTTATTGAACAACTTTCTAAGATTTTATTGGTTAGCTTTTAAAAAGAAATCTTGCAGTTGATATATTTACTGATTAATTTTATAAAAAAAAATATTTATTAACAATTTAGTATTTATGTTGTCATGTTGTATGCATCAGGGATGTGATGACGAAGTYGAGAGACATTCAATATAAACAATGTATGTAAATACAAAGAATGTGTGTAACATGGAAGGCARCYGAATTTATTGAATCACTTAATCACCCTCAATCCTCTTCCTTGCATATTGTCATCTTTTTGTTTCACTAAAAAGAAACCAAAGATGATGAAAGCTTAACAGAGTTGCAATATTACTGTGGAKATTGTAGAGTTGTTCGAGCTGCRAGAAGAAGGGAGAAAGGTCGCTGGCATGAATTCTGAATGAGGATTATATGCTAAAATCTCTAAGTGACAATGGTTGTGTTTGCTTGTGTTTATGTGAGGAAGTCAACAGAGGTAAGATATTACATTAAATAAAAAAACTCATCAAATAAAATCTCTAAGTGACAATGCTTGTAGTCGCTTGTGTTTCTGTGACGAAATCAACAGAGATAAGACATTTTCCTGGTTGTTATTGTGATGTACCAATGGAAGTAATTAACTAATTACAATGGCTTCCAATTCTCCTTCAATTCATTCAAAGATACCTTCAAAAGAAGAGTTGGATTTACAATCACTATAACTGGATTGATAGGTATTCCAGTACGAAAGAAGTAGTTCTCCACAAAGATTTATTAGAGCATATTAGTTTACTACTGGGATTGAGACTTGTACGTCGGCCCTACCCACAAACTCTATACTTTTCTAGGGCTACAAGACCTGTTGACAAAAAAAATTAAAGTTTTTCCCATCTTGGAAATGAGTGAACTCCAAGTTCCATTCCGGTCATATGTTGCCATGAAACAGGAGCAGCAAGTCCATGACTTTAGGGAAGTTGTATTTATGCCTTCTTGGCAGGGACTTGTTGCTCCGCAAATCCACTTGTTATGAAAGCAATGTCTACAATTATGGTTTTTTTTTATCACTTCAAAATATGTATCTGTACTACTATCCACTTATGTTATAGCTAAATTTGTTTTGATTTCATTGTTAATTATTTCATGAGTAAGTGGCCAATTATAGTTCTGTCTAGAGGTTCCAAACAATTCTCAGGTAGTGTCAATGTTTAAAGAATCCATAAATTTTGTATTTTTTTTTTTATTTTAGACATTTTATATCTTTGTTTTAACTCTAATTTTAATTAAACCATTTTTACTTTTAACATTAATTAAAATAAAAAACTATAGAGAGAGATTAACCATACTTCTACATCCAATATTTGTAAGTTGTAAATGAAATACATAACCTATCAATACTAAATATAAAATTTACATTAATTATAATTCTAAAAAATATGTGAATAATGTGAATTTAGCTTAATTCTACATTAATTATAATTGTACAAAAATATAACTTTAACTTCTTCTTTTTTATAAAATCAAAATTGGGGGAATTATATTAATAAAAGTTGCATTTAAACCAACAACAAAATTACATCATTGTATTGTTCAAAACTTTTGAATTAAAAACAATGCCAAATACATACCAACTACATAGATTACTTATATTTTTAGACAAAATTTCATAGTATTTATTGATGTTATAAGGCGTATAATATATGCCAAGAATTATAACCTTAAGAAACATAATAATCAACATAAAGCATGACGACTAGCAGCTTCTTCCATGCCTAAGTTCGATGGAACATAGTCTCGCTTCACTATATCCATGTCTTCAACAAGTTAGTGCATAATTTCCTCTTCCTTTGGCCCTCGAGTTGAATTTACTAACAACCTTTGGTTGGAAGCCCTTGAATGATATCCCTTGCTCAAATTTAGAACCATGTTTCTGAGAAAGTTACGTTCTACTTCAAGGATAGCTATTTGTTTCTTTTGTTGAACAAGAGTCCCCATGATTGATGCAAATTGAGAGGTGGCCTAGTGTTCATTCTCATGGACTTTTGTGGTGGCAATGAAAATATAATCCATGTTGCATTGAATTGACTCCTCATGATTCCAGCGGACACATCTGATTTCCCGAAGCTCTCTATAATCCATCAAAACTATGTATGGACCGATACCCCAGGCCAATTCCAGATTCATACTGCTAACCAAAATCTAGATTCCTTTCCACACACTCAAATCATGGTTTTCCAAAATTTATCTCTTTCTTAGCACAATAATTCTTGTGTGCCCAACATACGAAGACTTCTAGGATGCAATAAAAAACAGACATATGGTGTTGCAATCTTCTTGGGGAAGAAACAAAAACACAAACCACTCCACGAAACCCAAAGCATAAAACAATCAAAATGTTTAATATCCACCTCCGAGCTAAAATGTCTCAGGAAATGGATCACCTAGGTGTCTACGAGAAACAAAATTATTCAAACAAACATAAAATCTACCATATAGACAATATAACCTACCAAACATAGATCACATTATAGAGATGAATTCCTAACTCCCTAAGGGATCTTTCCTCACAACTATTCCATAATCCCACCTTGGCGGAGGAAAAAGGGCAGACAGGAGTTCATAATCATGCAGTTGCATAACTCCAAGCATGTGACAAGGGAACACATGTCTCATCATATTACTATCCCTGCATTAAGATTGAGATCCATTGTTGTGAGCAACATGGTGAATTAATGACCCGATGTGTGCCTTTGTACTCATTAATAAAGATTGATGGGAATGATTGGTAATTTGAAATGTCATTGATATCAAGAACCTCCATTTTTAGAGTTGTAGCGACATTGGAAAATCCATCAACTCAGTGATTGTTGTCTCGCCAAACATGATAATATATGATTTTGTTGAATTTAGTAACCTCTTGTTTAGCTCGTGCTAGAATTGCATTAAGATGTTGTCAACTGGAGTGGAATTTGAAATCATATGGCTTATGATAGCCCTTGAATCTCCCACCACAATCAATGATTGGGTTTGAGAATTATTGGCTATTCTTAGGCCTTGCAATAAAACATAAACTTCTGCTTGATTGTTAAAAAAGGTTGTTTCAATTGTTCCTCCAGGATCAATGATGACTCCCCACACCTACCACCCCATAACTTTAACTATATGTAACAATTCATAATCGATAAAATTAAGTATGTATTATATTTTGGTAAATCTCATTTATAAATTTTGAATTTATTAATATGAATATCTATAATGAGACACGAAATTGGTGTATGAGACCCCCTTATTTGTGGGACAAGGGACCCCCTCTGCGTAAGGATTCGACTGCTAAAGTTTACATATGTATACATACCCTACCCCCCTATGGATTTGAATGTGTGACCTCTTATGAGGAAACACATGTTCTTAACCATTGTGCCCACTCAGGTTATATTAAAACTATATATATAATTTTAATTTTTTATTTGTTATTGTAACTAAGATATCTAACTAAAACTAATATATGTAATTATTTACTTATAATTTTAATATGAGATATGTAGTTTTTAATATTAATTAAAGTTCAAACTTAACTTTAGTTATAATTATTAGCATGTGACATACCATATGTAAAGGGGCACCTACATGACTTCGATGTGCTTTGTATACATTGAAGCATTGCCAACATGATCCAGACAGAAATTTGTGGCCCCCCACCTATTCCACTGGCTCAAAACAAGGGTTTCCACCTTGGTATTTTTCTACATCTTTTCAGGTCCTAAACTTTCAGGGTCGTTTTGAGGCCCTAAACAACATTTTTTGGGCCTATCGCAATCACACAGTATGCTTTAACTAGAGTGTGACAAAAAAAATGTGTAGTCCTTAGATAGACCTTTAAAATGAGCTATTGTGTGCCCCAAACATAGATTGTATGCAAAAGTTACGCCCTTGGGAAGTTGACGTACCAACTACCCCCATCGGGGCCCGCAAACCTTTTGGTGTTTCATCTTCCGGGGTTAGGGTTTTGGATTTTCTTTATGTTAAAAAGGCCTCTAGAGCCTCATTGCAAACATAATCATCTTCTTGCAAATGAGCATATCCATCAAAAATCTTCTCAGAGATAAGATATCACCATTCTAGCGAGTCATTCACTCTATAATTTTATAGTTTTTGTACATTCTCTCATTAATAAAAAATTTGCATTATTGTATCTCTGTGTTTATTGCAATATCTCTGTATATTTCATTGTTATATCTCTTCCTTCATTTTGTTATCAAAATAATCCATATCGGTGGTATCAGAGCAGGCTACTCCTTTTCGTTTCTTAGTGCATGTCCCCGACGAGGTCAGGGTATAGAGAGTTGGGTCTCGAGTTAGTTTCTCTTGAGGACAACCGCTCTCGCCGGCCCAAGAGACCTCCCATGGTGGAAGGGAAGAGGAACAATGGAGCAGAATATCCCATCAAGTTGTTTCTCACGGATCCCTAACACAACAGAGGAACGAGATGTTGAATAATTTTTCCCAAATCCTTCAATGATTGTCGACAATAACATACGTGTCTTCATCAAGCAATCACTTTGGAGACGCTACCCCATTCAAGGTACAAGTTAATTTTTATATTCTCGTATTTGAAGGTTAGATCGATGCGAATGCTTTGGAAAAATGGTTAAATTTGCTAGAAGTTTATTTCTCTATTCACAATTTTTCCGAAAGAGAAAAGATCACCTTTGCACTCCTGAAGGCTCTCCCCCATGTCAAACATTGGTTGGAAACTTACTGGGAGAAAAAATCCACAAAGGATTCTGGAATATTTGGGGTTGAGCCCACTTGGGATTTTTTTATGGATGCGGTCAAGGAGAAATATTACCATGTGGGAAACTATGATGACCAGTACATGAGATGGACCACACTACATCAAAAGCGGGACCAAACAGTGTCAGAGTTCACAATTACCTTCCATACCTTGCACATCAAGTTGGGTATCAAAGACTTTGAGTGGCATCTAGTTCTGAAATACCGCGGGTCTCCACACAGGTACATCTAGATTGAAATGGATTTTATGGACATCTTATCACTGGGAGCCACTTATAGATATGTTGTCAAAATCAAGCATAAATTTAAGCAACAAAACAAGCGGGAATTTGGGTTTGCAAATCCGTAACAACCTAATTATGGTAAAGGCAACCCTAACTCATAAAAAATTCAACCTCAAGACAACTAGTCCAAGCCATAGGAAAATAAGGGTAATGAGAAGATGAAGAAGGACATTGGGAAGTGGTGTGACTTCCACAAAAGCCCTTGGCACAACACCGATGAATGTCACTCAAAATATTCATTGGTGGTCGAGCTCAAAGAAACAGAGTCGAGCCCCGACTCAAATTTTGATTTAGACAATAATAAAAGGAGACAGGTAATTGATGCATAACCCACTACTATTTTCACAGCCGCAACAATCCAACCAAAAGAACCAGAGGATCCCGAGGAGGGGGAGTGCATTTTCCATTCACAGATGTGGGTAAAGGGGACCCCGTTGCATTTTATTGTTGATAGCAGAATCCATAAGAACCTAATCTCAGTAGAGGTTGTCAAGCAGTTGGATTTACCAACAACACCACACCTACAACCATACAACATTAGATGGCTCCACTAGGGATGAGAACTTCGTGTCAGCCAGCAATACCGCCTCTCATACGACATCAAGCCCTTCAAAGATGAGGTATTGTGTGATGTTGCTCCATTTAAAGTATGTGATGTTATGTTAGTCCAACCATATATGTGGAGGTTTCATGAGTCTTGACCCCATAGAATCGTTGTTACTCTGAGGGGTAAGCCCAACAAGATACCAGAGGTAGTTCTGACTACTGTATCGACAAAACAGTGCCGCAAAGTAATTTCTCATAACAAAAAGTTTAGCCTCTTCACAACCTGGTCAGAAGAGAAGGACATTGCAACCACTGCAGCCTCGGCCCAAGACGCTTCTATCTAGTAGAATTAGATCAACAAGATTGTAGAAGAGCATCAAGATATCCCTATTGCACCTACGGGGGTGCCTCCACACTGCCTAGTCAAACCACGTTATGATAAATCCCTTCATGTCATTCATGTTGCATCTTCAATGACAGATTCCTACCACACTCCAACATATCATGCAGCCAGATTGGTTAAACATATCCAACCCCTCCAACAACAGGTTCATAACAACTTTCAAGAAGCTAAGCAAGACAACTTCTTCAGCAAGGAAAGGAGCTCACTAAGGTTCAAATTCAACAAAACCTTCCCCGGGGACTTCACGCAATGGAGACCATTGCTTCCTAAGGGGGGAGGCTTGATCTAGGAAGAAATCAGTGGCAACCCACCTATTCCACTGTTTCTAAAAAAGGGTTTCCACGTTGGCAGTTTTTCTACAGCTTTTTGGGTCCTAAAATTCTGGGACCATTTTAAGACCCTAAACAACGTTTTTTGGGCCTAGCGCAATCACATTATATGCTTTAACCTAAGTGTGATAAAAAAATGTGTATTCCTTAGATAGACCTTTCAAACAAGCTATTGTGCGCCTCAAACGAATATCGTATGCAAAATTTACGCCCTTGGGAAGTTGGCGTACCAACTACCCCCATCGGGGCCCGCAAACCTTTTGGTGTTTCATCTTCTAGGTTGGGATTTTGGATTTTATTTATGTTAAAAAGGCCTCTAGAGCCTCATTGCAATCATCATCATCTTCTTTTGAATGAACGTAACCATCATATCTATTCTCATAGATAAGCTTCCACCATTCTAGCAAGTCATTCACTCTGCAATTTTACAATTTATGTACATTCTCTCATTAATAAAAATTGTTCATTACTGTATCTTTGTGTTTATTGCAATATCTCTGTATATTTCATTGTTATATCTCTGCCTTCATTTCGTTCTCAAAATAATCCAGATCACAACAGTACAACGATACATCCATACATTTTGAAGCACCTTGACAAGATTATGAAAAATTAATTTGATTACTGGTGTGCTTATAATGTAAGCAACCATCGATTATAGTGCTTCCTTGCATTTATAAGCATACTAATACGTGTAGGAAAATGTATTTATTAAATTTAACTTTATAGTGTGCTTGACATGCACGAAAGCACTACGATCAATGCCTGTGTACATTTCCTAGAGCATCATCAAGTGGGGGGAATTTATATTAATAAAGTGCGCTCAACGATGTGCTTAGAATATATATGAGTTGTTGGTTGTGGAGCCTAATTATCTTCCTGATTCATAGGTCTTTGTTTTCAGCCATGTTTATACCCCATGAATACTTTACAACCCATAAGAATGTACACTCATCCACATGGGGGAGTGCAGGGGGGGTTACCCCCCCTACAAGATCCAGGGGCAAGTGAGCCCCCGGTGGGGATTTGGGGATGAATTCCCCGAAGGAAAATTGTCTTGTAAATGTATATTGTAATTTCATTGTAAATCTGGACCGTTCATTATAAGGTCGCATATCTAATGGTAGAAGTTGTGTTAGGGTTTTTTGCCCTAGAAGGCAACCCTCTTTTATGAGGGAAATGTATTGCGGCTATGCATCATTGTGAATATTGTATTCTAAGAAAGGATATTGTGAGAGAAATAAGAGGAAGTTATAGTGGGTGTGTTGTAGGTTTTATCCCTTCATTTGTTGGATAATAATAAAGGAAGGACCTGGCAATTTCTCTAGTGGATGTAGCCCACACTGAGTGAACCACGTATATTTGTGTCTCTATTGTATTGTGTATCTTATGTGTTTTATTTTCGCATTTGTTTTATTTTATTGCTTTGTGATCTTGTTTTTCCAACAACTGGTATCACAATGAAAGGTAAATCGCAGGAAAAGAGGGTTCCTAGTTCAAGTGGGAGCAATGGCGGAAGATGGAAAGTTTAGGGTCGAGAAATTTAATAGCCAAAACTACCAGTTATGGAAGATGCAGATGGAAGATCATTTATATCAGAAGGATCTATTCCTACCATTGGGTGGAATAGAAAAGAAGATGACGGATATGAAGGACAAAGAATGGGAGATTCTTGACAGAAAGGCTCTAGGAACAATACGGATAAGCCTGTCAGCGTCAGTGGCTTTCAATATTTCAAAAGAAAAGACAACGAATGATCTAATGGATGCATTGACTAAACTGTATGAAAAAACCTCGGTGTCCAATAAGGTATTTCTAATGAATAGATTATTTAATATGAAGATGTCAGAAGGTGGGTCTGTTACAGATCATTTAAATGAATTTAATACGGTTTCTAATCAACTAAGTTATGTAAAAGTGGACTTTGATGATGAGGTCAGGGCTCTTCTAATCTTGTGCTCATTACGAGAATGTTGGAATGGCTTGGTCATGGTTGTAAGTAACTTTGTCTCTAGTTCAAATACTTTAAAATTTGATGATGTTATTGGTGTTATCCTTAGTGAGGAAATGTGACAGAAAAGCACAAGTGAGACATCAGGTAATGCGTTGAACATGGAGAACAGGGGAAGATAAAAGGATAGAGGAAAGGCCCAGGGAACCGCGGGAATTCTAGGAAGGGAAGATCCAAATCCAGACTTGGAAATATATAGTGTTGGAATTGTGGGAAGAAAGGACATCTGAAGAAAGACTACAGAGCTCCAAAGAAACAAAGAGATGGACAACAGGAGAAAAAATAGGAAGCAAATGTAACAGGTGATGTGTTACAATATGCTTTGATTATTTCTATAGATAATATTTCTGAGTCTTGGGTGGTAGATTTAGGGGCTTCATTTCATGCCACACCCCATAGGAAACATTTTCTAGATTATGTTCAAGGTGAGTTTGGACAGGTTCATTTGGGTGATGATGCACCATGCAAAATTGTTGGAATGGGAAAGGTAAAAATAAAGAAAAATAATGGAAACCAATGGTTGTTGAAAGAGGTAAAACATGTTCCAGATCTAAGGAAAAATCTAATTTCAATAGGGCAGTTGGCAAGTGAAGGTTGTATATCCATATTTATAGATAAGGTGTGGAAGGTCACCAAAGGATCATTGGTGATAGCAAAAGGAGATAAGGTAGGTACATTGTATTTATGTACTGGTAATATTGCCTCTTCTATCTCTTTAGCTTCTACAGGAGTGGATACAACACTGTGGCATCATAGGCTTGGACACATGAGTGAGAAGGGGATGAAAATACTTCAAAAAATAAATTTGTTGCCAGATCTTAAACAAATTGATTTGGACTTCTGTAAGCATTGTGTTTATGGAAAACAGAAGAGAGTCAGATTTCTCAGAGTCAAAAAAAAAAGAGTGAAATGTTAGAGCTTGTGCATACAGATGTATGGGGACCATCTCAGGTATCATATCTTGGTGGCTCTCGTTATTATGTTACTTTTATTGATGATGCAACTAAAAAAACTTGGGTTTATTGCATTCGACAAAAATCTGATGTTTTTGATATTTTTAAGAAATGGAAAGCTTTGGTTGAGAATGAGACGAGAAAAAGGTTGAAGTGTCTTAGATCAAATAATGGAGGTGAATATTGTATAAAGGAGTTTGATGATTATTGTTTATACCATGGGATTCGTAGAGAGAA
>ML789661.1:9467-25753 GCA_009831015.1 Picea engelmannii
AAAATGGAGTCTGGTGGGATTCGACCCCAGAACCTTCATTGATGCCCAAGCCTTAACAGTTCTACCCACAACCAATGCACCATGGGTACCTCTTGGTACCTCAGCCCACCGGTATTAATTAAAAGGTGTAATCCTCCCAGAGCCAAAGGAGAAGCGCAAACCATACGACCTACATGCATGGATTTCGAGGAAAAGGACAATCATCATTGCAGGTTTCAGAGGGCACATAAACCAAGACATAATTCTTCTTGGGCCTGGGAGTGCCAGAGTCATATCATAGCATTGAGAAAGTAAGTTTTGGGTAATTCGATGCCACGAATTCAATGGTGATTTCTGTTTTCTGATCTGAGCATTATTTCTGCAGCTTGATTTTAGAATGAGGTATATTTATGTAATTTCCAAATTCTTTTTGTTGAGTTAATGAAATAACCTATCCATTTGAGATTAGGACCCAAAGACGTAGTCCACTTGGATGAACTCTATTATCAAATTTTTGTGTTCAAATCTGATTGTTATGTCTCTTCATTTTTAAGTTTTCCCTTCTTTAATGGTGCACTTTAATTTATGCTCATTTAATGCAATTCTTTATAAGTCACGATCTTGGATCATGTTGGTATCAGAGCAGTCATCTTTGACTTGAATTGTTGAATGTGAATGCTTACTAGGGCCAAGCATAATCAGGGTGAAGGAACTCTTAAGACTTTCAATCCTGAAGTTGGTCTTGTATCCAGAAGGAAGAAAATGGCATAAGAGGACAAGCGTTATGAAAAGGAGAAATACTTTCACATGGTCTTTTATCACATGTCAGAAATGGTCGAGTGAATGTATGGAGATTACGAGAAGAGGATGAAGAAGAAAGGGAAGAAAAATGAAGCATATGAATATGATGATGCTTCGGTAAACCAAGGGGCTGGAGGAGATCCTCCTAAACCTTCTTCTTCACCTTCAAGTTATAGTTCTTCTTCCTCTAAGCATTCTCATCATTCTAGCCATAAAGCCTCTTTTAAGAAACCATTATTAAATCTTGATGTAAAATTTTCTTTACCTATGTTTAATGGAGATGCTAATCCTAAAAAGCTAGATAATTGGATCCGACAGGTTGAAGTATATTGTCGTGTCCATCATATTGATGAAGAGGAAGTTAAAGTGAAACTAGCTTCTCTTTCGTTGGAAGGCACCACTCTCGTATGGTGGGAGAGAAATCTTTAGGAAAAAAAGTAAGTGTGATAAGATTCTTTCCTCATGGTCGGAATTTAAATCAGTGATAATAAAGCAATTTTATCCATTAGGGTATTCACATAAAGCAATGATGGAATGGAAAACTTTAAGGCAAAGTAAAGGTCAAACTATACAAAGTTTCACAAAAGAATTTAGGAAGAAAGCTCTTGCATTGAACATTTTGTTGGATTCTTATGAAACTTTAATGAATTATATTGGCACACTTCATAGTTATATTCATCATACTTTACTCTTGTTTAAACCCACTAGTCTTAGCAAAGTTTGTGTGCAAACCACTCACCTTGAGAACAGGGGGAAACATGTTCAAGAAGATCCCACAATGAAACCTTCCAATTTCCCACAAAATATTTTTAATAAGTTTAAAAGGAAGAACAAGAAGACCTCTACAGTGATGAGAGAAGGAGGAAAACCATATTGCACTCATTGCAAGAAGAGCGGTCACGATGAAGAACATTGTTGGAAACTACATCCAAACAAGATACCGAAACAATTCGGTGGAAAGGGGAAGACAAAGACCGTTACTACAGTGCAACAATATCTTGGTTCTGATTCAGGAGATGAAGGAAATATCACAATAGTTGGAGTACAAGGTAAATATTATCTTAATGCTAGTTCAATTTCCAATGATGAATCTCATGTTGATGAACAAAAGGAATGAGTTATTTCATATAAGAGTTGTATCTAAACATACTAATATAGATACATTATTTGATCTGGGTTCCCAAGTAAACTTAATATATGAAGCACTTGTCAAGAAAATGGGTCTTGAAACGAAACCACATACGAAACCTTATCCTCTTGGTTGGGTATGTGAAAAAAAAAAACTTAATGTCACCAAACAATGTAGGATCAGATTTTCTATTGCTTCAAAATTGATTGATGAAGTGGATTTGGATGTTGTACCACTTGATATATGTGGCATAGTGTTGGGAATTACTTATATTTATAATAGAAAAGTAGTCTTCTTTCGTCATGATAATAAATACCACCTTACTAAAGGGGGAGTGGAATATATTGTTAGAGCTCACAGCATGAGGGTAAATACAACACTTGTTAATGCAGGGAAAATGAAAAGAATCATAAACACTAATAAGAGATATGTACTCATGGTTGTCAAAGAGAAATATGTCGGGACATTCGACACTTTCCAAGGGTGTGATCCATCTCATAAAAAGGAATTAATTGATATTGTGTCTAAGTATGATGATATTCTTCAGGAACCAGATGGATTACCTCCTAAGATGGAAATCCAACATGGGATACATCTTCAACAAGATTCTCCTCTTACTAATGTGGGCATGTATATGATGTCAGTTGTGGAGATGAAAGAGATCAAGAAGAAGGTACATGGCTTATTGGATCAAGGTTTCATCAGGCCTAGTTCATATCCTTGTGGTTCTCCGATCGTGCACATGGCAAATGTGTCTCTATTACCGGGCCTTTAATAAAATCATGGTGAAAAATTGATACCCTCTTCCTCGCATAGATGATTTACTTGATCAATTGAAGAATGTTGTCTATTTCACTAAGTTGGATTTGCACAGTGGATATCATCAAATCAGAGTCACAGAACAGGATGCATGGAAGACTTCCTTTAAAACCAAACAAGGATTGTTTGAGTGGTTAGTGATGTCGTTTGGGATTTGTAATGATCTGACAACTTTCATGCATGTGATGAATGATGTATTCATTCCTTTCATAGATGACTTTGTGATTGTATATTTAGACGACATTCCTTTTTTTAGCAGGACTTGGGATGAGCATGTGAGGCATGTAAAGCAAGTATTGGATACTTTTCAAAGGGAAAATCTGTATGTAAAATTGTCTAAATGTGAATTTGGAAAAACTGCACTTGTGTACTTAGTTCATATTGTAGGAGGAGGGAAACTGAAAATTGACCCTTCCAAAATTGATGTAATTGTAAATTGGCATGAGCGAAAAAGTGTAACCGAAGTTCAAATATTCTTAAGTTCAGTGCAGTATTGGAGGAAATTCATTCCCAACTTCTCCTTCCTAGAAGCTCCTCTGCATGCCTTAACCAGTGTGAAGAACACTTTTCAGTGGGAATGAAAGGAACAAAAATATTTCGACACTTTGAAGGGGAATATCAGTACCGCACCAGTGTTAGCACTGTCGAATATTCAACAGCCTTTTGAGATCGAGACAGATGTCAACGGATATGCCATGGATGCAGTGCTAATGCAATATCGTAATCCTATCTGTTACCATTTTGAAACTTTTAACCAAGCTGTTGTTAATTATCCTACATATGATAAAGAGTTGTATGCATTAGTCCAGAGTATAAATAAATGGAAGCACTACTTGTTAGGGAAGGAAACAATCATACATACAGATCACCAACCCTTACAGTATCTTCAAGCACAAACCAAATTGCAACAATATCGACACTACAGGTGTGTTGGCAGAGGGGCATATCCAGGGTTCAACGCTTCAACAATGCACCAACAAAACCCTAAATACCGACCCTTTCGACAACACCTGTGAAGTAGATGAAGTCTCACCCGAGGTAGAGGCAGGGGTGGTTGCAAGACTCAGGTGTCTGCAACCTTAGTTGGGACACATATCTGTGATTCTTACTCTTAGAAAGAACTTTAACAAAGATCATCCATCCATTTTTAACCCTCAAGGCACTCCCCAGATGGCACAAAGCACTACAACATTCACTTAGATCTAGGTTAAGTTAGCACTTAGCAACAACAAAATAGGTTTAGTACTCAACAATTTCATATATGTCTGATCTACACCCACACATCTAATAAGCACAAAACAAAGTGGATCTATCTAAGTATATCATAGCAAAGCACATAGCATAATCATATCAAGCACAACACATGGAAAGAGACCAACACATTAGGTCGAAGCACCGAGCACAACACAAAGAGTTACCATGGTTCACCCCCACCCTGGGGCTACGTCCAAAAAGTATGCTTCTTCTTTATTAGCTTTGGTCAATCGGGTTACAACACATATCTCACACTTTCACTCCGCATAGGACAGGAGCTCTATGCGCACCTCACCAAATTCTCCTTCCCCAAGTAGATCTAGCATAGATATTTCTTACAATCCATGCACTCAGCACTTACAACACTTGCACTCAGCTCTACAAGTTGGTCACACAATATACACAAATCCTTTACTAGCACTTATCTTATCTTCTCGCCCTCTCTTACATTTCTTAGCTACTTATTTATACTTTACAAAATAGGACTAAACATGGGTAAACCCATGGGCCAACATCCCTTTCCCATTACATTAAACCATAACCCTAAAAGGGCCCCAAAAGTGGGTCGAGATCCTGTGATCTCTTCTTCGTCTGGTGCTCCATATTTGACAGACTGTTGAAGTTGAAAAAGGGTCAAATATGACCAAGTGTTCCTCAAAACTTGGTCAAGGGCCAACAAGCCCCCAACACTCACCTGTGACTCATCCTGAGTCACTCTGGTCTGATCAACTCCACTTCGAATGTCTTGAGATTAGCCTGAGCTACTTCGACCTGCTGCAGTGCGACAACCTCTTGGTCAGTGAACTCCTAGATCACTGTGTCATTTATTGGTCCTTCCATGCATTGTTCTGCGATGATGACAACCTGTTCAAACTCGACTACCTAGCTCTCAACTTAAGTGAGAAGTTGGCATGCTTTCTATTGGAGTGGTTGAATTCGTTGAGAGACTTCCATCACTTTACTTTGCAACATGTGTACCTGTTGTTGGGTGGTGTGTTGTTCTGGAAATCGCTTCATTCTTTCAACTAGGGTCAAGGCCTTCAACTGCTCCTGTAGTGTATTTGCATGATTCTTTGCTTCTTGGAGCTGCTTCTCTAATGTCTACAATTCTGGGTTCTCTATGAGGTTCTCATAAGTCTCGGTGCTTCTAGCGCTCAGCTGCCTACATTCCAAAGCCAAGGTTTTTAACCTGTCAACTACGCTACGGGCAGTTGCCTCCCTTAGATCTCTTAATTCTTGGGGAGTCTCAAGCATGGTACGTCCAGATCTGGGATGCACTGCTGAAGTTGTTGGACTACTTATTCAAGTCATGCCACCCGCTGTGGGACACATTCTTCAATTTTCACTTCAATGGCTATCACAGAACGAAGTGATTTGTGAACTCATTCCTGTACGTCAAGTTTCTCTGCTAGCAATTGGTTCTTGCTCTACTGTAACTGTGCTTTCTCCTCCTCCCACTTTGCTTGTAAGGCAATATGTTCCTATTCTTCCTTCCTCTGTTGTAGTATAAGTGCGCTTTGTACTTTTTCCAAATCCTGGGTGGATTGTGCTCTGTCTTCTTGAGCTCGTCAAAGGTGAGCTTCGACTTGATCGACGATTTGGTGTACTTGAGTGGGCTCATCGCTTGTTCCTATTGTTCTCGTCATCAAGGGCATAGTAGAAATGACTCAGCTAGACTGGAGTGCCTTCTACACTTCTTGAAGTTCACCCTTGAGTCGGCTAAATATCTCCTTCTGCTTCGCTTCATGCCTTTCTGCGATCTCTAGTGAGGCATCATTTAGAGCAGCGATCAAGAAGTCGAAGTCATCCTATGTGAAGGTAGTATTAAATGTAGTCCGGGTAGCCTTAGTTTTCTTTCGGGATGAGGGATTTGGTGGGGTGACCTTCCTTTTCTTAGAATCAGAATCAAATCCATAGTGATGTGGCTGTCCAACCATAAGTATCCTCCGTGGTAGTAGGACAACAACAATATGACGCATGCATTCACTTCCTGATGCCTCTCGAAATGAGGAATCTTAATTACATTGAGGAGGGTTGACTACGCGAGGTTATGGGTCCATTGCTGAGGGTTCCTCCCTTTTTTGATAGTTAAGTACTTGTGTGGGTCTAGAATACTGTAAACTTTGCGATCTCCAAGGTTAAAATAACTAAATTTCAGTGCTGTGAGCTTATCCTGGTTAGCATGAATTGCGCGCACCACTTTCAGGAGGTACACAGTGACCAAATCATAGTCAAAGTCTCTGGCTACAGTGTCTCAATTCACTGTGCCACTTAGTGGTGGGATATACTTAGGCAAGATACTTGGGATCATCTTCACAATGGAGAAGTCATTTCTGAGCTTAGATCGTCTTTCAGAAGGCAGTCGGGATGGTCCTACTCAAGTAGTTGAGGGGGAAGCTGGAAATGTGCCAGAGGATGATGCCTATAGTCACTCCTCGCTCTGACATGACTCTCTCAATCATTAAGTCAATTAAAACTTCTTCAACTACTTTCTCAACAGCGCTGAGCTCGTTCGACATACAAGCTTGGGTTAGCTAGCTCGGGTGTGAAAGGAATTCAGAGACTACAATGAATAGTATAAGAACAAAGCAATGATATCAGGGTGAATTAATCTCAGGTTTCGTGCTCAAATTCTCACTTAGAAAAAAGTATTCTCGGTGCGTGGCGTGATGGACTAAGTAGGGAAACTTAGCAACAGTCTGCTTGCAACGGGTATGATCCTTCATTAACTCCTGTTCGACCTGTTATGGCATGTTTCAATGGTTGGATGATGAACCTTTATTTATTTTCTTCCCGTTTGGAGCTGAAGTTGAACGGATATATCAGCCCCAATGACTATATTGCTTCGTCATGGCGAAGTAATCTATGTCGTTGTTCTGATATCTCGTCGAAGCTCCAATTCTACAATTTTTCTTTCTGCGAAGTATCCTCTAGAACCTCTTGTAACCTTACAGTATTAGCCCTTTTATTTCTTAACTTTCTAGCCTTATTCCCAGTGAGCTTCGTCTCAGTAATACTTTTACCATTCTGATGCTTATCTTCTGTGGTCTTAGTTACTTCGTGCTGTTGAAATTCTTTCCTAGGTTTCCTGGGTAATACATCTTTTGTATCGAAAATAGGTAACTCAATCTTCTACGGATCCTCTAGTGTTCTCTTAGCCTCGACATCGGAGTTGCTAGTATTAAATATCTATGATCTGCTCTTATGTTCTTCAATCAAGTGCGCAATCCTTCTGGTCATAAAGTCTTTTAACTCCTGCTTCTTATGTTTCAAAACTTCTTCTTCCTCTTTTCATCTGGCTTGTTCTCTATCAATCCAAGGTTTTCCTATGAGCATGGTAAACAGGGTGTTGTCTTCAACAAATTTAATAATCTCTAATTCTTCCTCTGTCGAAGTTCCATTGACAGTCATAGGTATCCGGGTGAGCCTTCCACATAGGTTTACTAGATTTCCTCTGAATAAACTTGTCCCTCCTAGGGAACGGATCATGGAAGGATTTCCTATAGCTTCCCAAGTTCTTTCTGGCATAATGTTCACTTGTGTTTCTTCATCAAGAATACAGTCAATGTCAAAGTCCCTTATTCTTGCTTCTACTTGCTCCTTTTCTTTGAAGATCTCTGGTAGTCAGACATCTTTATGTTCCTTCAGGGTTTCTTTTATCCGTATTAATATTTTCTCTGATTCTTGTTGGGTTTTTGCCTTTTCTGGATCTGCCTTTTGGTCTTCTTGATTCAGATTCATCCTTTCCAACTTAGCGATCATTCTAGGGAAATCCAATACGTCATGGTCGAAATATTTGCAACAGAGACAACTAGGTTTTCTCCCAGGGCATTCCTTAGCAAGATGTCCTGGTCTTCTTCAACTGTAACAAAGAGTTAATCCTCTCTTTCTCTTCAATGATCCCCAACTCTTCCTGTACTGCGCGCTAGGATCATAATGGCTACCCTGCAAAAATTTATTTCTAGGATCCTGCATCCACTTGTTAGTCCAGACATTATTTATATGCATAGGTATAACATATATATCATTATACTTATCATATCTATTCATATCAAACTTTCTTTCATATATTAATGTCCTAGTTTTTAAACTAGGAAAAAATCTATCAAACATACCTAGATCCATGCTCTAGAAACAAAAAATTTCACTTATCTTACTTCTACAGAGCACAAATCTTCTAGATCTAAGAAATTTTGACTATTCTTACCTTTATGAGAGCACAAAGATTACAGATCTTACCTCTTTTCTGCAGAACTGACTTCTTTATTTCAGAAATTTCCACTTTTACTTTTCTTAGAGCACAGAGAATTTAGATCTTACTTCTTTTCTTTAGATCTGATCTTCCTTTCGTCATATCTGACCTTATTCTTGGCACAAAGCTTCACAGGTCGAGTAAAAATATGCACACTAGGGCAACATATCTATGAATAGAGATTCCTTTTGCATAGCGTTTCTTCTTCCTTAGTTCCCAGCAATCACAGTTTCAGGTCCCAGCAACAGAACCATTTGTTGGCACAGGGGCAGACCCAGGGTTCAACGCTTCAACAACGCACAAACAAAACCCTAACTACCAGCCCTTTCAGCAACACTTACGAAGAAGATGAAGTCTCACCCGAGGTAGAGGCAGGGGTGGTTGCAAGACTCAGGTGTCTACAACCTTAGCTGGGACACAGATCTATGATTCTTACTCTTAGCAAGCACTTTAGCAAAGATCATTCATCAGTATTTAACCCTCAAGGCACTCCGTATATGGAATAGAGAATCACAACATTCACTTAGATCTAGGTGAAGTTAGCACTTAGCAATGGCAAAATAGGTTTAGTACTCAGCACTTTCATATATGTTCGATCTACACCCACACATCTAAGAAGCACAAAGCAAAGTGGATCTATCTAAGTATATCATAGGAAATCACATAGCATAATCATTTCAAGAGCAACACATGGAAAGAGACCAACACACAGAGTTACCGTGGTTCACACCCACCCTGGGGCTACATCCACAAAGTCTTCTTCTTCTTTATTAGCTTTGGTCAATCGGGTTACAACACAGAGCTCACACTTGCACTCTACATAGGACAGGAGATCTGCGTGCACCTTGCCAGATCCTCCTTCCTCGAGTAGATCTAGCATAGATCCTTCTTATAATCCATACACTCAGCACTTACAACACTTGCACTCAGCTCTGCAAGTAGGTCACACAATATACACAAATCCTTTACTAGCACTTAGCTTATCTTCTCTCCCTCTCTTACATTGCTTAGCTACTTATTTATACTTTACAAAATAGGCCTAAACATGGGTAAACCCATGGGATGACATCCCTTTCCCATTACATTAACCCAAAACCCTAAAAGGGCCCCAAAAGTGGGCCAAGATCTCGTGATCTCTGCTTCTCTTGGCACTCCATCTTTGACAAGCTATCAAAGTCCAAAAATGGTCAAATATGACCAAGTGTTCCTCAAAAATTGGTCAAGGGCCAACAAGGTGGATGGATTTTCTACAATAGTTTCACTTGGTAATCAAGTACAAAAAGAGTACAAGAAACAAGGTAGCTGATATGATTTCTAGACATCCTATTGCTGCTTCTATTGTTTTGAAGAATGCTTGTTTATCCCATGATAGCTATATAGAACATTATGTCATCGATGAAGATTTTAGAGAAGTATATGTGAAGCTAACCCTTGGTGCATAGGTAGAGAACTATTGTCTGCAAGGAAAACTACTCCACCATATTGGAAATCTATGTATTCCTACAAGTGAACGAGTCCATGTAATACGAGAAGCTCATACTTCTCTTGTGTCTGGGAATTCTGGGGTAAGAAAGACTATGGCTCATTTGCATAGGTTTTGTTACTGGCCTCAAATGAAATCAATTGTAATTGAATATGTAAAGGGGTGTGTGATGTGTTCTACTTATAAGCCCACTAATAGAAAATTGGGGATATACTCACCACTTCCTATTCCATCCCATCCATGGGAAAATGTCTCCATGGATTTTGTAGGGGGTTTACTAATGACCAAAGGGGGTCATGATTATTTGTATGTTGTAGTGGATAGTTTGAGCAAGATGTGTATGTTGATGTCATGTAAAAAGTAGATCACTGCTAAGCAGACTACTAATATCTTCTTTCATCATGTCTGGTTTCACTTTGGATTACCCACATCTATCATCTCGGATCGAGATACTCAATTCCTTAGGGAATTTTGGACTACCTTGTGGATAATGATGGACACCAAATTGAAGAGGAGCACTGATTTCCATCCACAGACCGATGAACAGACAGAGGTGGTAAACTGAACAATGGTATCTTTGCTTCATGGCTACTATAGGAAGCATCCTAAGGTATGGGATGAACATATACCCTATGTACAACATGCGTACAACCAAGATTTACATTCATCCACTCAGATTTCATCTTTTGAGACATGTTTTGGGTACCTACCAAAGGTTCCTTTGGACTTGATGTATGGGAGAGAAGTTGATGTAAATGAAGAATGAAAAGAGGAAAGATCCCACAAGTTCATCCAAAGGATCCATCAGATACACCAGGAACTCAAGGAACAATTGGAGAAAAGTCAAACACAGTATAAATCTCAACATGACAAGCATAGGGTTGATCATCAGTTCGAGGTTGGAGATCAAGTATGGCTTCACATCAACAAGGAGAGATTGAAGGGTGAAGGCAAGAAAATGAAGCTCATTCGTTATGGACCCTTCACTATCTTGGAAAATAGCGGTACCAATGATTTTGGTCTGGATCTTCCACCTTATATGCATATTTAATCAGTTGTGAACATTGAGAACTTGAAAATTTTTGAGCCTCCCATGATCATGGATCAAGATGAGGAAGTTTCAATACCACTAGTTGATGAGTTTTCACCTGAGTACTTGAATGAGCTATAAGAAGATATCATCTTGGATAGGAGGACGAGGAATTCACGTAGGAGTGATGTCGATTATCTTCAAGTAGGATTAAAAGGTACACATCCAAGCAAGGAAAAGTGGATCGAGAAGGAAAAAGTGAGGGGACTCTTCCCTCACTTACCAGTTAATTGATGAAAGCTTTTTGTGGTCCAAAAATATCTTAGTGGGAAGACGTGATCCAAAAAGGATCCAGAGAAGGCTACAAATAACTTAGAACTCATAGAGGTAAATTAGAATGCTCATAATGGCTCCAACAGACAAAGAAAGGGAAAAAATTCAAAGTTCCCAAAACTTAGTGGAAATGGCATGATCGTGAAGAGCGCATCGCAAGATTTCTAACAACACAAATGGATCGTCAAACAGAGTTATGGTTTGAAAGATATTCGCGGTCAAAGTTGCGATCAAACAGGGCCATTCAATAGGGGGGCACATCAATATCTATACTGCTGATGTCAACATGCCACATGGAAGCACCAGATGCTGCAACATGTCACCCACTAATGGGATTTTACAGGGTCCATGTGGACCAATAGAAAAGTTCCATGTGACATCCCCAGGTGAAGCCACGTGGCACCACCCAGGAAGCTCCACATGTCATGTACAGATTGACAGGGTGATTGATGTTAGCAGACATGTGGACTAATCAAAAAGCACCACATGGCCCAATCAATGGGTAACATGTGGCACCCCTGAAAATCCCAATATCAACCCGTGAACGAATTTCAAAATTAAAAAAATGGACTTCTAGACTCCGCTAAAGTTAGCATGAATCATATATATATATATATATATATATATATATATATATATATGATTATATATATATATATATATATATATATAACCAACACACCAAAATGGAGTCTGGTGGGATTTGACCTTGGAACCTTCGTCGATTCCCAAGCCTTAACAATTTTTCCCACAACCATGGTGCCACGGGTACCTCTTAGTACATCTTCCCATAGATATTACTTAAAAGGTTTAATCCGCCCAGAGTCAGAGAAGAGGCATGGATCATACGACCTATGGGCATGGATTTTGAGGTAAAGAAAATTCATCATTACAGGTTTGAGAGGGCATAGAAACCGAGACAAAATTGTTCTTGGTCCTGGGAGTGCCGGAGTCGGATCAGAGCATGGAGATAGTCATTTTTGGGTAATTCGACACCACAAATTCAATGGTGATGTTTGTTTTCTGATCTGAGAATTATTTATGCAACTTGATTTCAGAATGAGGTATATTTATGTAATTGCCAAATTATTTTTGTTTAGTTAATGAAAGAGCCTATCCATTTGAGAGTAGGAATCGGAGACGTAGTCCACCAGGGACGAACTCCGTTATCATGTTTTTGTGTTCAGATTTGATGCTTATGTCTCTTCATTTTTAAGTTTTCCATTTTTTAATGGTGCGCTTTAATTTATGATCATTTAATGCAATTATTTATAAGTCACGATGAAAAGATCCTGGATCATTATCTTACACCAAAAGAGTTTATTTTTTATATTGACAATCATTCTTTGCAATTTATAACCAGACAAAAGAAGATAAATCAAAGACATGCCAAATGGATAAAATTCATATAGAATTTTACTTTTGTCATTAATCATATTAGTGGGAGTGCTAACAAATTTGCAGATGCTTTGAGTAGGAGATGTTTGTTCTTTAAGGAATTCCAAGTGGAGACTTTAGGGTTTGAACACCTCAAGGAAATGAACAAAGAAGACTCTGATTTCAAGGAGGCTTATAAAACTTGTGAAAATCCTTTGATGAGGGATAAAATCCCATGGATGGAGTACCTGATCTAGGAAGGCTTACTGTTCAAAGGGAGTCGGTTATGTATTCCTACATGGTCAATTAGGGACAATTTGTTGAAGGAGAATCACAATGGAGGATTGGATGGACATTCTGGCCATGATAAAACATATGCACAGTTGAGTTCTTCATACTATTGGTGAGGCATGAGATCTGATGTGAAAAAGTTTGTGGACAAATGAAGCATTTTCCAATATGCTAAAGGAAAGAAACATAATACAAGACTATACCAATCATTTCCTATTCCAAACAGACAATGGGATGCTATAAGTATGGATTTTTCTTTGGGATTTCCAAGAACCCATAGGGGGAATGATTCAATTTTTGTGGTGGTTGACAAGTTTTCAAAGATGGCACATTTTATACTATGTCACAAAACGAGTGATGCTACTCACATACAAAAAATTGTTTTTCAATGAGATTGTGAGATTGCATGGACTGCCTCTGAGCATAGTATTAGATAGAGACACAAAATTTGTGGGACACTTTTGGAGGACTTTGTGGAAGATGTTGAGTTTTTTTGTACCTTGGGAAGTGGTTCCCTTGTGGTTTTGAGCCTCTAACCACAAGAGGGAGATGTTGGTACCCTTGTACCTTCTACTTTATGTTCGATTTCACTTTGACTTAGGAAATTTAAGTCAAAAGTGGCATTTGGTAATTTTAGCCTAAAGTGACTATTAATTCACTTTATGGGTGAATTAGGAGACCTAAAGTGAACTTAGGGAACTTAACCCAAAGTAGGTTTTGAGATGAGATTATTGTGGGATGATCTCAACCATTGATTAGGGATGGCTTGGGATGATCCTAGCCATCCCCGTTCAGGTTTCCTTATGGATTTCTCAAGGAGGGTGGAAGGGGATAAGAGAGGCTCATTCATTCATTTACTCACTTGGATAGTTTGAGAGGGAGTATGAGGATGAGGTTTGAAGCATTGAGAGATGAAAACAAGGGTTCCTCCTTCCATGGCAGGCTCTAGGAGGCTTTGGCTCTCATTATTTTGTGGTGATCACTCTTGCTTGTAAGAGGGCGCACTATAGGAGGATGGAGCACACCTAGAGGGGAGGAGATACACTTGGAGGATTGAAGATTTGTTTGTTTTAGTGGAGAGATGGCACACAGGAGAACATTTTTATGCAAGGGATTCTTCTTCAGAGCACCTAGGGTCAAGGTCGCATCACTTCAGTGGATTTGGCAACAAGGGGAAGAGGCACACTAGTCTTGGGTTTATTTCTGCGTCGATCCTTTGGAAAGTCTTGAGAGGAGATTGATTTGTATACAGGTTCCATCATATTATATTTATTTTTGTATCTCATGATTTAGACACCACTTATATATACTTCCATTCCAAACTGGTTTTCCCTGTGGGGGTTTTATCCAGGGTCATGATAACCAAACACACTTGTGTTCATTTCATGCATGATTAGAGTGTAGATCAACTTATTTGTATTGTAAATATATAGAGGAGTGTTACTTGTTTTGATATATATTTCAAGTGATAACCACCGGTTTGAAAAAACTTACAAGGGAACCTCAAAGAACACTTAACCAATAAAAATTATGGGTAGAAAGTTACTAAACTATTTGTTGTTCTAAAAACAACAAAGGAAAGTTTTTGAGAATGAAACTTAGAGCCAATATCAAGGTGAAGATAGACCTTAGTTGTAAGGCTCATAGTACCTCAATTTTCTTCATGGTATCAAAGCCTTGTTGGCGAACACTTGTTGATTGCTAGAGTATTTTGTGGGAAATTTTGTGACAACTTGTTGGTATATTTTGGACAACTTGTTAGTAGAGTTAGTGGAGAGCTTGTGGGTAGATTTTTTGGACAATTGTAGGACTATTTTTTGGACATGTTTGGAAATCCTTACTTCCACTTGTGTGTCAAGTGGCGAGGTTGAGTTCTTTTGCAATTTTCACATCAATGTGAGCTTCGGTGTGTGTTTTAGTGGACAACCATGTCGATGTCCTAGATGCAGGCATAAGATTGGCTAAGTGGAACTAGAAAATCGTCCCCTTGGAAGACTAGGATTACTTTTGTCTTGGAGGATCTTGAACTATGGGATATAGTTCAAGCTCCCATGGTGATTCCTCCTGCACCTGATCCATCACCATTGTTGGATGCATATTTTAGGAAGAATAATGTCAAGGAGAAGATGACTATTTTTTATGTGGTGAGTGACCACATCATACCCCATATGTCTCGTAAAGACTATGCATTTTAGATATGGGAATCCTTGTGAAAGATTTACTAGAGTCCAAACCAGAAATAAAAGATAGTTCTACAGGAAAATATCAGGAGCATTTAGATGCTTGATTTCGAGACAATCACATCATACCTAGGTAGATTCACTTATATTAGAGATGAGTTAGAAATGGTTGGAGAGATTGTCGATCCATAATATTTGGTGATGATATCTTTGAACAACTTTTCCAAACCATGGGTTTCATTTGTACGAGAATTTTTTTCCTGGGAGGTCATGCCTAGTTGGGAGAGACTTTGGGATGACTTTGTACAGGAAGATTTGAGGTGCAGCTCTGGGTCTTCAGGACAAAACATACACCTGGGGGGATGATGATCTTTCTCTTTGGTTAGATGGAAATAATAATAATGGTGAGGGTGTGAGACAGGGTCCCAAGGGAGGGACCCAACCATAGGAGAGTGGTCATGGGAAAAAGAAGGACATAAGCAAAGTGAGATGATTTTCTTGTGGTGAGATGGGGCACTATGCTGGAAAATGTCCCAAGAGAAAGAATAAGAAGAAGTGATATGGTATTGTAGTGACAACAAAGGAGGTCGATTTCGATGCTCAGTTTGCAAGGGAGTGTGCATTCATCAATTGTTGTTCGCTAGTTGGTACACCATACAGTGTTAGGTGGGGAGGCAGAGTGTAAGAGGAACTATTGACTGAGAGTATTGAATCAGAGGGATCTCATACTCATTTTTCAAGGACACCATATTTAGGGATGACTGGTCCACCCAGGAAAAATCTATTTTCAGAGTTGTCGAGACAAAGGATTGGTGCAGGGGATTAAGAGAATTAGAGATTAGTGAGGAGAAACAACATGGTACCACATAGGCTAGAGCCTCACTTGACTACAAATATGAGTAGATCAGTTTCAAGTTCCACTTCAGGTGGAAGTCACTTGGGGAGAGGCCAAAATTAAGATCTTGGTGATATTCCAAGACCTAGATACTCTTGGTGAGATGCCAAGAGGGAGAGACTATTGGTGATATTCCAAGAGAGAGAATATTGGTGATATTCTGATCCAGGTGGATATCGGGGGCCACCCACCTTTTCCAAATGGCTCAAAACAGTTTTCTGGCCATTTTGGCAATTTACTATTTTTAGCAGGTTTTAACTTTCAGGGCCATTTTGAGGGCCTAAATGAAGTTTTTTCAAGATCGAGGTTCTCAATGATATCCGAAGGCATGATCGAGCCCCCAAAATGAATCTCCTCGACGATACCTTTCCAACGAGCTATCACACGCCTAAAACGGAGATCGTATGCAAAAGTTACGACCCCGGGAAGTTGATGCACCAACTTACCCAAACGGGGCCCACAT
>ML789661.1:42920-84272 GCA_009831015.1 Picea engelmannii
TCTCTCCCCCTCTCACTCTCCCTCCCTCTCTCTCTTTCTCACATGTGCATGCTCTCTCTCACACACATACTCGTTCCCTCCCTCTCTTTCACTAACTCCCTCACTCTCTTTCTCTCCCATTTCTCTCTCTCTCTTTCCTCATATATCCCATAATATCTCTCCTTCCTTCTTTCTCTCTCCACCTCCCCACCTCTCTCTCCCTTTATATGCATCCCTCCTTCCCTCCCTCTATCTCTCCTTCTCCCCCTCTCTCTCCCCTCCCCATCTCTCTCCCCTTGCTCTACTCCCGCCCTCTCTTTTTTTGTCTTTCTCACTTGATCACTCTCTCCCCACCTTTTCTCTCCCACACCCTCTCTCTCACTCTCTATCCCAATATCCCTCTCTCTCACCCTCTCTCTACTTCCCTTTCTCTCTCTCCTACTTCCCTTTCTCTCTCTCCCTCCCCTCTCTCCCTCCCTCCTTCACTCTCCCCTCCCTGGCTCCATCCCCCTCTCTCCCCCTCTCACTCTCCCTCCCTCTCTCTCTTTCTCACATGTGCATGCTCTCTCTCACACACATACTCGTTCCCTCCCTCTCTTTCACTAACTCCCTCACTCTCTTTCTCTCCCATTTCTCTCTCTCTCCCCCCTTTCTTTCTCTTCCTCTCTCTCTCTCTCTCTCCATATCTCTACCTACCTCCCTCTCTATGGCTCCCATCCTCTCTCTCTATCTCTATTTCTCACTCACTCTGACTCTCTCTAACTTTACCACTCTTTATTTCTCTCTCTCTCCCCCTTTTATCTATATCCATCTATCTCCTCCCCTATCTATATCTCTGTCTCTTTTTCCCTATCTCTCGCTCACTCTCTCCCTCTCTCTCACATTAATTTTATGTCTCCCTCATTATCTACCTCTCTATGTCCCTATCTATCCATCTCTATCACTCTCCCTCCCTCTATATGTCCCCCTCTCCCTCTCTATATATTTGGTTGTCACCCCCTCTCTCTCTCNCCCCTCTCTACCCCTCTCTCCACCTTCTATCTCCCTCCCTATCCCTCTCTCTCCCTATCTTCCACCATCTCTCTCTCTCTCTCTATGTGTGTGTTTGTGTGTGTGTGTGTGTGTGTCCCATGCCCTTATCCCTCTCTCTCTAATCCCCCACCACCCCAATCTCTCTATCCCATCCCTCCACCTCCCTTTCTCTCTTCCTCCTTGTTGATGCTTGAATTTGTCAGGACCAAAACAACAACCTCATGGGGATACAAATCCCCATGCATTTTTATAGAGGTGGTACTCCTCTTTATTTTTATGATACTCTTTGAACTCTAGATTTTAAAAATAATATAGGAATTTGAGAAAGTCCACTGTTGTATTCAATGAAATGTAAGGGTTGCAGAAAATAAAATGGTTTTTTTTAAATAGAATTCCTAAGAGATGACCAGGAACCTCACACATCACATATTTGAAAAAGATAAGAAAAATTTCCTGACATCCATCATAGTTAAACTAAATATTTCTGATCACATAAAAATAAAAGAAAATTCTTTGAATGCATAAGAGAACTTTAATAGAGTAAACACATGTGGAGCTCAAATAGAGAAAATGATAGATCAATCTCAAATATTTTATACTCAAAACTCAGAGTTATAAAACACCATCAAAACTGATCCTGAAATAGTTCTCTTGGGATTTTTCAGAAATATAAAGTCTGTTACAAATATTTCAAATTTAAATGCGGTTTTCCAGAGGACTGGGATTGGGGCTCCTATGGACCATAAAAAAAATATAAAAAAGAAGTAAGTTGTGGAAAGAGTATGGTGGGTGATGACAGAGTAGAAAGAACTAGAAAGAAGACAAGAAGAAGTTATTAGATTTCAGTTAAACCTTTCTAGTCAAAGACGCAGAGTAACTGGATGAAAAACTGATAAATAAATAATGTGATCAACATAAACTTACTATGATGGTCTCTCTCCCTTTTAATCTCTTGTTCCTGTCCTTTTATTTTCCTCGTTGGCGGTTATAGGAACCATCTCAACTATTGTTTCTTGGCCTTCTTAAGTTAATTTATCAATTCTATTCTTCAACCAATCTTCAATGTAATTTTTCATTGGCACAACATTTATTTCATGCCTTATTTTGATACTAAATGATTCATCTTCCAAATCTCTTAGGTGACTCATGAGAAATTCCATGTATTGCCTCCTCAATATCTTGATTTTTCATAGAATAATCAACCAACCAATTATCTATCTGTTCTTCATTATATTCAATTATGCCATAAAATTTATCAATCGATAACCCCTTTAATATCTTGACTTGTTCATCAAATCATTCCCTTGCCATCTGTGTAATAAATAGTTTGTCAGATACATGATATGAGAGAAAAGAAGGATTCTCTTTCGAGAAAAGTATCATTATGACACTGTGACTCTCCATTTGTTCTATTGTACCCTTTTTCTCTAAAAATATGGTAGCTTGATTAGATATCCTTGAAGTGTTTTCTCCCAACAACATCTTTTTGAAGAATGAAACAAAATTATTATAAAATTCATATAAAAGTAGATGGGTCTTGTTGGTTACTTATCTATATGTCTGAGTTTGTATCTTTAACTTGTTTGACCCAGGTTTCATGTCTACTAGGGTCCAAAAAAAGCCTCTAAAACTATCGCCCTTCCTAGTAAACCAGAAGGAAACACGACACAAAGAGTGCACTCCGCAGTCTCACCTGAGATAGTCTTAATGGGTGGTTGGAATACTCATGTGTTTGTATCCCAAGATTTAGTGGGGATTTGAGAAATGTGCGTTGAGGGTTCTACTTTAACTTATTAACACAGTAAAATATCATTCACGATTATGCATGGAATATAATCAACTCATTCATTTATCATATTAAAAATTATTGAAAACAATAAGGGAACACATGCATTCAATCACATAACATAGGTTTTACCATGGTTCACCCCCTCCTGGGCTACTTCCACAAATATCTGGCTCTCAAGCTCTTTTATTATAGAAATTCCAAAACTACAACGCTACATTCTTTACAACTCTTCTCAGTCAGGTCGAGATCTATTGTGAGGCGACCTAGATCGCACCAGGCTCCTCAACCTACGATCTAACCCTCATGATCCACTCTCCTTACTCCTCTCTAGCTCAACAACTTACAAAATTAGGTCGTACAGAAAAATATTACTACTATCTATCAAAACAAGACTCCTTCTCTAGACTGTCTATATCCCATCCAATTCCAGTCTCTATTTCCCTGCTCGCTCTCTCTATGAGACCTAGGTATCTATATTTATACATTTCTGGCTCACCATCCATTACAATGTATTGCAAAAACCCTAACCCTAACATCGTTAGGTATTCCATGCATGCACACATGCTGCTCTTCCTTCCAGTTGTCAATTCCCTCGTGCATGCCTTCTTTCAAAAAATAGTCTTTCTTTCCACTTTGGTGTACTTCCAACGACCCCCCAATAGTGACATGTGGCTCTCCCGAGCCACCTAAAATTTGTGAGCTTTGTTGATCTCCCCAGTGATCACCTAGAACTTCTCCCTGAGCTTCATTTCTTGGTTTTAAACCTGCGCGGCCTTCTCGTTGAGTGCATCTATTGTCTGCACTGCAATATTGTCACTGATGAACCCTGTACAATCTGCCTGGGTCTGTGACATATATGTCTTGGCTTCCTCTGTCTATGTAATCACCTCTTCTACTCACTCCTGTAGCGGTTCCATTTGATCACGATTCTCCTTTTTCTGCGTTTGCACAGTGGTGAGTTCTACTTGTAGTCTCTTCATATCTTGTGCCCCTTTGACATGCTCTGTGATGGACATTGTCTTTTGCCTCTGCTTGAGGTCTTGGATAGTTGCGCTTATCCTTTCTTCTTCCTTGTCCCATTATTGGACTTTATGATCCTCTTCTAGATTTGTCTAGAGTTGTGCTTCTTTGTCGAACAGGTCGGCGGCTGCGTGGACCTATCGTTCTATCTTCTGTATCTGCTTTGTTGCCTGCTGCTTCCTTTGCTCCCTTACCTCTGTTGGATTGGTAGGTGTGAGTTGTTCAAGAATATTCTTGATACCCTGCTAATATTGATCAATTGTCTGTGCAATCTTATCAATCTTCTTTGCTGATGTGAGTTCATCCCTTTGTGCAGTCTTTGGAATATTCTCGTAAGCTCTGACCACTTTTTGTTCCAATCCGTTCACATGTTCCCTCTCCTCTTTAGTATCGAGCTTGGCCCACTCATATATCAATTCCAGATCGTCTCGTTTATCCTTTACCTGCTGTAATTCGGTTTTGTCTATGCGTGCATGAGACTGTACCTCCTGGGTAACACTAACCTATCGTTTATGTAGATCCTTGGATGGTATCCGCGACAATACTAATTGTAATTGAGCTAAGTCCTTTAGGGGTGTCTGCCCCACAATATCATCCATGTGCAACATGCTGTGTGTAATGTGAAATGTTGCACTCGACTGCGGTATCGTTTGGACTATATCCCGCTCACTTTCTTCATGTTATCCTCCCGTATGTGATGATGATGGTCCTGTTTCAATGTTGTTGTCAGCTGCCTATGCTTCCCCTATCCGCTTGAGGAACTATCTCATGTCTATTATCTCCTCTTGAATTCTATCCCTATGGCGCACAACATTCTCAAAATCCTCAGATGTATGATCCTGGACCAATTGGGCTATCATTTCTGCATCTTCCTTTGTGGTCGTGTATTCTAGAGGTTTTCTGTGTGGCTTCATATTCTTGTGCACACCCCTCGTCTAAGTAGTTGATCGCTTAGTTGGGCATAGTTCTTGTGGATTAGGACTTGGTGTAGTCTCCTATGCTACCTTGGCCTATTTCTGTTGTCCTTGGGGTGGTTGTGTATTATTCGTCTTCCCCTTCTGCGTTCTTGTCTTAGATGTCCCCTCTTTTGTCTACTTTGTATTGGTCTAGCATGTCCTTGGTTTCTTGGGTACTGTGACCTCCTGGGGTGTTTTTTCTTCCTGCCCTGCCTCCTTAGTATTTGTATGCTCCTGCCTTGCCTCCTCTTCATCTTCCCCTGCAGGTATGTCGGGAGTGAGGACTGGAATCCTCCAATATTCTTCCCAATCCTTGATAGCCATTTCTACATTGCACTCCATGATGAAATAATGTATTTGTAGCCACTTCTTGTTGGGGTCCTTCCATGCCTGGATCCACATCGCATGTCAAGTGGCCTTGAAGTTAGCTATGAATCAATAGTATGCAACAACCTGCTATGTTATTCTCCATAGGTTGGCGATGGTCTCCTGTAGGTCACGGAGATATCCTTCGAATATAGTTACATTCATCTTTCTGTTCCTAGCATCTGAAGCGACATTGAGCGATAAATATATCGCTCCATGATTGGGTTTGGGTCTGGTGGTGAAAAATACATATTTCTGTTCCTTCTATCCCATAATGGCTATCGGCATGATCAACCATGAGTAAAGAAATTTTGTTCCCAGAACCTGCACATCCTTGCAGTCATCTAGAAACAAATTCAAAAGATAAGGGGCCCAACTGACTATGGTTCCCTCGACACACTGTGCTGCAACTGCGACAACCCTGGCCGAGACTTCCTGCTTGTATCATTTTCTGAGCAGCTTGCAGGCCATGATTTTTGTGGCCATTTTTTTCATGACATCATTGATCCATTTGATGATTATTTCACGCATCCCCCTTTTAGTGTCGTATTTCTTTTTCATCTCCTCAATAAGTGCTTTATCCTTTGTTTTATCATTGAGAAATTGTACGGGGTCCATTCCCTATGATGGCATCCCTCTGATGTGTGCAATGATCTCTATGTCTATTGAGATGAGATTTTCCAACCATATATCTCCACCATGTGTGATTGCCATCAATTGTTTAATGCAAATTTTGGCATACTGTCCTCTGCCAAAGTGTGGTAGTTCTAGCAGACCTAAAATCCCAGTTTTTTCCAATCCTGCTTCCCACTAGAGTGGTTGATGAACCGATGCCCCAAATAGATCTAGAACCACATTTTGTAGGTATAATTTCTTAGAGAACTATGGGAACTTTTCTCTATCCATTACATCATGGTCTGAGTACTTTATTTTTTCTACATATCTTAAGAAATCTTCTTTTACCTGTACCCCTTCTAGTATGCACGATTTTTTTTTTTGTTGCTGTGGGTTGTATGCGCGGTGACCTAGGTACTGTGTGTTTGTACTTTCATGGTGGTGGCTGACTCTAGGTTCCAGCCTCCATTGGTCTTTCTTCGGCATACTATTCTAGGTAGCTCGTGACATCTTCCACTTCTCCCTCCTATGGATGTTCTGACATGGTTGTCTACAATTTTTCTAGCTCGACTGCTACTTCCTGATTTGTAGTCGTCCCATTGACTCTCAGGGCTTCTTCAAGGTTTTCTAGTTGTTCTTGACTTCCTGTGCCCTCATTCTATTATCCCTGTCCCTCTGTCAATGTATCCATGTTCATGCCTACTGGTGTTGTCTACTGGGTTTCCTACACAATGGGTGTGGGGTTAACTGGTGTTGTATCCGGTGACGGGATTTCATCTACATTGACGACTTCTGGAGGTTGTTGTTCGCTTTCCTACGATTGTACTTATGCTCTGGTCCTAACTCTAGATTTTCTGGCAGTCTGGCTCAGTTCGGCTTGTTTGTGTGGTGCCATGGTGGTGAAATTTGATCATTCGTTGAGCTCAGTGGCCTCTGCAACCTCTGTGAACTTCTCTATGTGCTTCGTATGCTCTATCACTCTCTGTCTCTTCTAATTTTTCAATAAGGTCTTTGCTCCTGCGTCCTTTCTTTGTATGGGCATTGTATGAAGCTTGTCGAAGACACTACCTTTATTACAGATTCAATGAACCTTTGGTTCCTTAGTAGTTTCCATTACTCTCCCTCACTGTCTCCAATTGGAGTGAATAATGCAACGTCTTGTCGGTCATTTTCGACATTCAATTCCACTTGCCTTCATCATTTAGTACTTTTTTTTCCATATTTACCTTTCTCGCTTGTTTTTGTTTTGGATTGACCATTGGCCTTGTCTTCACTAGTTTTGTATTCCTAAGTGTGTGTTCTCTTTCTCCTTTCAGCGCACTGTACCTCTGTTGGTATTGTTTACTATCTTGATTTTTCTTTTTACACTGTGCGGTGACTTTCAAGTTATGGGTGTTCGACTGTCCTTGTACCACTTCAGTCGGCTCCCATTGATCATCCCTCTAACTTATGTGCCTCCTAAGTATTTCAACTATACAACTCCCCCATCTGTGATAGTTTTTACTTCGTATGACCCTAACCACTACATTCTGAGTTTTCCTGGATGTTGAATGGATTTGTTGTCATACATCAACACTAAGTATCCTTCCTTGAAATTTTTCTTCTTGATGTGTCTGTCGTGCCAATATTTGTCCCTTTCTTTCTAAACTTGATGTTGGAACCCTGATAGGATCCTATCTTCCTCCATGATCATCAATTGATTCAACCTATCCTATAATGCACCTCATTCTGTTATGTGCGTAATCAATGCTACTCATAGACTGGGTATCAAAAATTCTAATGCCACCACTTATTATTGGTCATATACCAATATGAATGGCGTGTGTCCTATCAAATTTTTGCATGTAGTCCTTTATGCCCACAATACTGATGGTATTTTGAGGTCCCAATCATCCCTGTTGACATTACATATCTTTGTCAGTGCATTCTCAAGGATTTTGTTAAATTCTTTTACTGTTTCATTTTCCTGTGGGTGATATGGAGTTCTCTTTTGATGATGGACTTCAAATTATTTAGTCATAGCCTTGATAGTGTTGTTAATGAAGTGAGTGCCTTAGTCGCTCATCAAAATTCTGGGAAACCAAATCTAGTGATTACTTTTTCAAAAAGAAAGTGTGTTGTTGTTTTTGTGCTGCAATCCTTCATTGGTGTCGCTTCCGCCCATATTGTCAGGTATTCTGTCACAGTGATAATGTACCTTGCTCCTATTATTTTGGCCGGTGTGTTGATTGGTCCCACAAATTCAATTTCCCATTTGTTTAATACCTGTAGCGTTACCTTTGGTCGCAATGGAATCTCATCCCTACTATTGGGTTTACCAACCCTCTGACAGACATCTCATCTTTGGAATTACTCTTTCGAGTCTCTGTGAATGGTCGGACACCATAGTCTTGCATGAAATAACTTCTACATGGTAGTTTTTCTTGCGTAATTCCCTCCTTCTATTCCCTCATGGGATTCTGCTAAAACCCTTGGTCTTTCATGTTCTATCACATATCTTCGCAAGATGCTATCTGCTCCCATTTTTTATAAGTGTCATGCGATCAAATGATAGTTTGCATCCTGGACTACCAAGTTTTTCTTCCGCACGGTGTTATATTCCTGTGGAACAGTACCTATACTCAAGTACTGAATGATATCTGCAAAGTATTCATCGACGATCTGGACTAAAAATAACTATGCATCCAGAAATTTGTCCTCTAAATTTGTAGGTTCTTCTCCATTCGTGACCCTTGATAAGTGGTTAGGTCCTGCATTCAACTTTCCTAGCTTGAATATTACTTTAAAATCAAACTCTTGAAATAGTAGTAACCATCGAAAGATTATCCCCCCCAACACTAGCTTGTTGAATAGGTATTTAAGGTTTGAGTGATATGTGATCATCTTAAAGTGTTTTCCCAATAAGTAATTTCTAAATTTCTGTGGTGCATAGACCATAGCTAGGCCTTCCCTCTCTATAGTGTTATAGTTCTGTTTTGATTCTAATAGATTTTTGCTCGCAAATTCTATAGGGTGATCCAGATCTCCCACTCTTGGCTATGCCAAAATAGCTCCAAGTGCTATGGTTGATGCATCTACATGTACATGGAATGTCTTCTCCTAGTATGGAAATACTAGTATTGGCGCAGTGACCATCTTTTATTTCAGCGTATCTAGACTGTGTTGGCAATCTACATTCCACTGAAACTTTGTATCTTTTCTTAACAGTTTCTCCATTGGCGCGGTAATCTGCACGTCTCCTTTGATAAAATTTCTGTAGTATCTTGTGTGTCCCAATGTTGCTCTTAGTTGACAGACTGTATTTGGTGGTGGCAAGTTAACAATTACTGCAATCTTTGCAGGGTCTACTAGTAAGCCTTGTTTTCATACTATATGGCCAAAAAGTATCCCAAATGGTGTTCTAAAGATACATTTCTTGATGTTTAACGATATCTGTTTTTGCTTGCATATTTCTAACATCATCTGCAAGATCTCTACATGGTATTTGAACAAACTATAGACTGTCTAATCGTCTAAGTATACCTCTATACATTGGTGGATAAATTCTTTAAATGCAACGATGACTACTCTGGAAAATATTGTTGGTGCATTCTTCATTCTAAATGGCATGACTGTGTATTGGTAGGATCCCCATTCTGTAGCAAACGTGGTCTTGTATCTGTCTTCCTGTGCTATCTTGATCTAGTGGTAGCCTGAGAATCCATTAGTGAATGAGTGAACTTCATGCCCTCCTACTTTCTCCAACACTTAATCTGTGAAAAGTGTAGGGAACGGGTCATGTAGGCATGCATCATTCAACTTCCTTACGTCAACGCATATTCTTATCCCTCCTTGTTTTTTTCTTGAACTACCATTGGGCTTATCCATTCTGATTCTTCCACGGGTTCTATGATTCTAGCTTCGAGCATTCTATCGATCTCAACTTTAAATTTATGCTTATATATTGGGTTTAGTCTATATGGTCGATGCCTGATTGGTCTTGCTTCAGGTCTGAGTGGTATTTTCATTTCTCCTAGCTCTCTAGCTATACCCTTTATTTATGTAAATGTTGTGGGGAACAGGTTGTTGTACGTGCAATAACTTTGTTATGATTTCTACTCTTTTCACATCCCAGTAGTCTCCAATGATGTCCATTTTTGGATTCGCAATTGTCCCAATGTTGAATTTCATCACCTTGATTGGTGCAACAATTACTTCCGATTCTAGAGGTGGACCTTCCACTTCTCTTTCTCCTTCTTCTTCCTTGATCTGAATATCGCACAGATCATCTTCATCTAGTGCTTCTTCCTACACGTGGTAGCATGACAACAATTCTTTAACTGTCTGTCTTTTTTGTTGTTGTGCTTCTGTTATGAGTTCGAATTCTGGTTCCTTAATTAATATTACTCCTCTTATCTTCTTAAGTGCTACATCTATGTTGGGGTTCTCATGCTCGAATGAGAAAGTGACTGTAAAATTCAGGTGCAGTATTTTCCATCTCAAAGTTCCTCTGCGCGGTTCCCGGTTTGTATACCAGTTTGTTGGTATTCCCTATAAAGTGTGTATGAAATGATGAGGCATTCCTCTGGGGGTGTCATCTTCCAAAACATTCTACACCTCTCGAAGTATTTCACTAATTCCCCCTATCCATTATACTTATGCTTCTTTTTTGTTTTCTTTTCTGCGCCAAACCTTATGCCCAGTAACTGCTTACATTGGTATCAATCCATGATTGTTTCTTTGTGTGCGCTCCACCATCTTGCATGTGTGGAATTGAGTTCTATATCAAGTGATAAGAGTCTCTAATTTTATAACACTTCATCCACATACTATGCTAAGAATACTTCTAGATCATTCACTCCATCGAAATTGGGTGGTTCCCTTATCTCCGTGCCTACCCATCTTACTACACAGTCTATTCTTGCACACCTTCTTGTGGAAACTTCAGGTAGCCTTTGTTTCTAGTTCTCTAAACCTATATATAAGTCTATTACACATGAAGTAATTCTTCGCCAAATGAGTATCCCATCTACAGTTGGATTTATGTAATCCTCATCACTCGTAGTTGTTCTGTACCACTGGCTGATTTCCTCCAAGTCTAAACAAGTAAGTTCTAAAAACCTCTCCCCTTATTATGGGTCCAGTGGTGCAATGACCCTTTATTCCCCTAACTCAAATGTCATTTCTCATGTCTTTAAATTTATTATGGCCTAGTTATCAAATGCCCAATCCACGCCAAGGAATGTTGGATATGGTGTTGTGCCATCCACTATTTCAATCACTTTGAAATCTACTTTAGTGCGCACTCCATCCAGGTATACTGTCACTCCTTTCAATCTACCAATTGTTAGGACTCTGTGTTGGTTTGATAGTTTCAATTGAACAGGTGAATATCCTAATGTGGGCTCTCCCATACATTGCCATGTCTTCTTTGGTAATACATTGACTTCAGATCCTAGATCCAATATGATATCTCCCATGTTGAAATCTTCGATGTTGACATTTAGCCTGAACTACCTACTTGTTCTTCTCCTTCTATGTAGGTGAGTGAATATTTTTTGTTGTAGTTTTCCTTCTGTCTCTATGCTACATTTTTCTAATATATTTTGCAATATTTTAATAGCAGATGGATCATTCAATAGTTTTACGCATGATTGCAAAAAGCCTTTGATTGTACTTACTTGTCCCATGGGTTGCATTTCATTGGTATGATCCAATGATGGAGGCATATCGTACTCTGGATCTCCCTTGATTTGCTGCATAGTCGAATTCAATGCAATGTCTTGCTTCATGAATTCTTATTTGGCTTGTTGAAATATTTCCTTCTCATTCTACGCATCTAACTGTCTCCTTGGTTCCACATTCTTCTTCACCCACTGGTGTTGGAATGGTTCTTGTTGGGTTGCGTCGTTTCCTATTTTATCTCCTCCATGCATAACTATGTTGATGTTTCGTCCTTCATCCCTAGCTTTAGCTGAAATCCATTGAACATTCTGGTTGTTCTGGTTCCTCTTTTCCTGGATCTTCCCTAGTAATGTAGGAAATTCTTTCGTGTCATGATCTGATGCGCAGAAATACATACAAGTTGTTGTTGGAAGTGGACAGTCCCTTACATAATGTCCCATTTGTTGAAAGTTGTGACATACCACTGGTCCTCTACCTCTTCCAAAGCCTCCTCTCTCTCGTCCTCCACCTCTGTAGCTAACTCGATCTCCTCTCGACGCATTATACTGAGGTGCCTGCTTTTACTGCGTGGTATGGTACTGAGGTTGCGTTGTGTTGTACTTTGGTTGCACGGTATTATATGATTGTTGCGTAGTATTATATTGTTGCTACGTAGTGTTGTATGGGGATGGAACTTGGTTAAACTATGGGGCATCTTGACCAGTCATCATTTTTGCATGCACCCTATATGCATCTGATTTCCTCTCTTGCATCAAGTCCATCGTTCTAGAATCTTTGTCATCATGTCCCACTGACTTGCAAAAGTTGCAATATGAAATCTTTGGGACTTTCTGGTATTTATGCATCATTGGGAAATGATATGGATCATGGCTTGGTTTCTTACAGATTTCGCACCATAGTCCTCCTGTTGGTAACGGATTTGGCATTCCTGCTTCCATATATTGTGCAAATGTTGGACATTCGTTCTTGTGGTGTCCTTCCGTCCTGCATGTAGTACACCAAACGAATTCTCATTTGTCCTTGATTTTATTTTGGTTTAGCTATAACGTTAAGTTCTTCAAATCCTACTTTAGTTCTTCGATGGTTGGATATGTCTGCTGATATTGGTTTTCTTCCAGTTGTAGGGCTTCCTGCATAGCCTCTGCCCGCGTCTAAAACTTTTGTTTTTGCAATGGGTATTTTAAGTGTGGTAGTAGTGAATTGACGAATAGGCGTCTGTACTACATATTGGTCATGAGATATTTCAACTTTCCTTTCAGTCGCTTGAATCTTTGGTCAATCTCCCATACAAATTCTCTTGGTTTATGCCTAATTTCTATCATCTCGTTCATGTACTGATCTTCTAAACTTGGCTTCTGGAACTCATTGATCAATAATTTCTTGATGTCTGCAATCGTTTTGGTAGTCCCTAGTAGATTGTTTGTAGCTAAAATCATATACCAATCCAGTGCACGATCCCCTAGTGTAATCGCTAGTTGTGCAAGATTAGTTTCTCCGTCTATGGTTTGTTTTGCTTCCCAGATATTTTCACAGATGAACAAATGTTTTTATGGGTCCTCCGATGCTTCTCCTTTGAATTCTGGTAACATGATGGTGGGATCGTGTCCTGCCATCCCGAACGCTGAACTACTACCTACATATTGTGTAGATACTTGGCTAGTGCTTCCTAAACTAGCTCCTCCTGTTGTTTTTCCCTCTGTAGATGTACTTCATGTTGTCTTTCTTCTCCCAAAATTTGGTTGTCTAAACGGTGGTGTTCTCTTTGGTGTATTAGTTGCACATGGGTTTATGGGTTCCACAGTGACATTAATATGGATAGTATTGTTGCCTTCTCTTCCCTCTCTTGGACCTCTCGTCTTCCTCTCATATGTTTCATGCATGAATTCCTCAATCTTCTCCACAGACTGGAGATCCTATACCTCTTCTTCATCACTCTCCAAGCCTTCCCTCATGGCTACGACTCTCTTCTTGGTATTCAACTTGTATTGGTAGGGTACTCCACTACACGTCTTTCCAGATGTCACAATTATCTACCTGATCTGGTCATCATCCATCATGATTGGGTCCAAGGGTTCCTCCTTTTTTCCCTTATCCATTCCTCCTTTCGTTTCTCCTCTTTCTGTCAGTTCTTCCCTCCTTCCTCCATGCATGCAGAGAAGTTTAGTTGTCTGACTCCATTGTCATTACCCCTTTGTTGTATAGAAGTATCTTAATAGAAGTATACAACGATCTAATGTACCTTCCTCGAGGACCAAGTAGAAACTCTTTCTCCACTGTGATGTACGACTTCACTGTATCTATTGCAAACTTTGTTATAAAGCCCGCTACAATATTGTCAAGCCAAAAATCTACTGCATGGGTGAATTTGTTATTCACTTGCAGTAACTTCTCAATCTATACTAAGGTCCACTCTAACTGTCGGATCTGGTTTGTTGCATGGTTATCCTTCAACCTTGATATCCACTCCTACAATAAGTGTGGAAAATCACAGAAAAAAACTTCATGCAAATCAATAAACATGTATTTCTCAAGATATTTGCATGGTGTTACGCTAGGGTTTATGTTATCTTTCTGTGAAAATTCCATCTCTTTTGTCTTCAACCAGCTTTCGATATCTTCTCTTGTGGGATTCCATGGTCTCAAAATCCCCTTTAAGCAACTCATCCTTCTCACTGTCCACTTCAGTATTCTCTTGACCTACCTTTCGCAGATCTCACAAATTTTCAACAGATCCCATCTACTCAATCCTCTACTGTTCCAACCAATGGCAACAAAACCATTTGTTGGTTACTTATCTATATGTTTGAGTTTTTATATTTAACTTGTTTGACCCAGGCTTCATGTCTATTGGGGTTCCAACAAAACCTCTAAAACTATCGGCCCTCCTAGTAAACCAGAAGGCAATGCAACGCACAAAGTGCTAGAATATAGGAGACGGTGTGCTCATTTTTCCATTGATGATACCCTCGTCACCCAACTATCGGTCGAAGCCTCCCTCCGAGCACCTTTAACCTTGACTGAGAATTCCTCTAGAAGAAAACCCTAGGCTAGATATCCAAACAAGGTGTAGCGCATCTTCCCTCAAGGATAGCGCACCAACAATAGTTGATCAGATAGTCCAAACCCTTGCCAATAGATAGTCCAAGTCAACATTGAAACTAGTTGTTGTTGCAGCTGCGCCTACAACCCTCCTCCACACTTGCGCACCAAACTAGGAACTGCTACACAAAAATGGTTCTGTCTGCAACTGTTGAGATGTGACAAATGAGAACTGGCGCCCTGTATTTATAGTGGTTCTGCCATTTTTTGGGGGGCCGAATTCTCCTTCTGGATAAGTGTCTGTTCAGTATATTATTATTATTTTTGGCCAACTTCTTCTCTTGGAGGCTAATAACCTAATATAAATTATCTTCTTGAGCCGACAAGGCTTCTAGGGTTATTAGCCAATTCATTAGGGTTTCTCTTGCTTCCCGGAGTCTTCTATTCTCGTTAGGTTCACACGTGGGGGTAAATACCTCCCACAACTACCATAATATTAACACTCCCTCCTAGCTAGAGAGGTATTTACAAGTAATGGACTTGAGCACAAAACATACCATTTACCCGATAGCATCAATATAGTCATCTAGACTACTTCATGACTAGATCATGAGCATCACCATCAACATCAACTGCATCATCTCTCGAATCCATACTTCATCTGAGTAATTAGATATGATGTTGGATAAGTCACTCTCACCATACAGTGATACAAGAGGAGTAAAAGATCTGAACTATTTTCTGTCTAGAAAATCTTTGTTCATCATTCATCTGAATGATCATTATCTCCAATAAACTGTTGATAGTCTTCAAGGCAATTTAGAACAAGGATAGAACACACCTGTGTCTATTTATAGTAGTATATAACTACAATCCAGTGGTTTACTACCACATCAAGTAACACACAAGTACTTGAATAGTGAAACATAGTCGCCACAGTAGTCCTCATCTACTGTCATATAGTTTTCATAAAAAACATCTGATAGCAACCTGCATAGAAACAATGTTATGATATAAAATGATTTGTCTGGGGAAATCTTTCACTCACATCTGTGAGCTCTGAAAGAATATCTGCCACAGTAGTCTTCATCTATTGTCATATAATCTTCATAACAAACATCTGATAGCAATCTGCACAGAAACAATGTTATGATATAGATTGAATTATCTGGGCCAATCTTTCACTCACATCTGTTAGCTCTAAAAGAATATCCGCCTCACGAATAGTGGAACATATCCATCATAGTAGTATATCTCTACTGTTTGGAGATAGGTAGTCTCCATAGCAATCATCTGATGCTATCCTACATAGAAAATATTGTTAAAGATAAACTGAATCCTCTGGGCCAATCTTTCACTCACATTTGTGAGATCTGAAAGAATATCTTCCATCATCATCAATGGGCTATTTTCCCTATTCTTCATAAACAAGGAAGAAATATTGTCTCTAATTTTTGAGCCAGGACAATTTCTCACCCTGGGCCATTCTTCCTACACTTATCAAAGTGCACCCTGGACATAATGTATAACCCTAAGAAATGTTTGGACCATTCCTCATCTTGGGACATTCTTCCAACACTAAACAAAGTGTAACCTGGAGAGAATGAGTCTTCCCTAAGGAATGACTGTCCCTGATTGCTGAGCCTGGACTATTCCCCACCCTGGGCCATTCCTCTGACACTAAATAAAGTGTAACCTAGAGAGAATGAGTCTTCCCTATGGAATAATTGTCCGGACCATTCCCCAACTCGGGCCATTCCTCTGACACTAAACAAAGTGTAACTTGGAGAGAATGAGTCTTCCCTAAGGAATGTCTGTCCTACATCAACCTCCAAAATAGACCATTCTTTGAAACTGCTCACAACTATGAACTTCAAAAGAATGACTGCCCGGTGAGGCATACCATTCTACTTGACCACTACTCATAGTGACTGCCAAGAAGAATGACTGTCCTAGACCACTCCCCATGTTAACCACAATGGGAAGTCATTGTCTATGATACATCAACAATTAGTCTGCCTCCCATGTTAACTACAATGGGAAGTCACTGTCCGTCAAAAATCTCAATCCACTTTCCGAACAGGAAAGCATCTATCCAATCTGGACTATTTTTCAATTATAATATTTTCACTGCTCCCTCCTAATTGGAGAGTTATTTGAATCACAAAATAAATGTTTTTCAGGAATATTTTCCGTACCTTTTCTTAGTTTGGAGAATCTTACCTTTCAACTAGTTATTTCCACGATCCCCATCTTCTCTCAGAAATATGCGAACTTGATTCTAGATAGAGGTTTTGTCAGGAGATCTGTTGTCTATTCATCAATGAGGATATATATTGGAGAACCACTTTCTCCTTTCTGGACTTCATCATGGATAATGTAGTACTTGTGCTTTAGTCTAGAACACTATGAAGGCTTCATGTAGATCTAGACGATAGAGTATATCATAGTTGGAGAACAGGAACATGGCACTTCTTCTTTCGTCATGGGATCTGATCTACTGAGTAGTCATCTTGATGTTATAGGAAATCTTCACCATGCTTCTACTGTGCACCGGAGGTTCTCCACCAAGTTATCTTCTTCTTATCTACATACAGGAGTCTCCTTTTGGTATGCCTCAAAGTCTTGATACTACTCTTCATACGCTCTTCATTCAATTTCTCTGGATAACATTCTTTGCATTTATCTGATGTAGAACTCCAACTCATGGATTTTGCAAATGATATAATGACTCATGTCTAGTGTACTAGAAACAAGTAACCATCATAGTCTTCTCCCTCCATCTGGGAGAACCTCTGGTTCTAGATCTCGTAATTCTTTCATTCATATTCTTCCATACATTGTTCTTCATCACGACTTTCAGTTCTTCTACTTGATTGATTTTAGTGAGTTCATATCAGGCTGGTACAATGATTGGTTGTTCTAGTTTCTCTTTGGAATCTTCATGTTCTTCTTTAGCTTTTGGGTTCATGGAGTTTCTTCTGGATTCCATGCTGTAGAGATTCCACTTCTTCCTTTCATCATAGGATCACAGATCTGGATGGACAACCAGGAATTCTTTAAGGCTTCTGAGGAAGTTTTCTTCCGCAACTAAACTGAACACGTGATCTCTTTCATGATTACTACCATGGATATATCATCTTTAATGTATCATAGGATTAGCTCCCTCCTAATCCTTGCTTCATTTAAGAGTGCATATAATCAGCTCCCTCCGTCTGACAGAGTCCATACTTCCATCTGCATCCTTATTGTCTTCTGCAATATATAATTGGCTCTTCTATCTAATAGAGTCCATGCTTCCGTCTTAGTTGTCGTCATAATAATTTCTCCAATTCCTCTTGATGTCTGACTTCTAAGTCTCTTCATGATTGATTCGGCTTATCTTGCAGTAGCTTCCACATGATTTGTATTTCATCCTTTCATGTGTATTATATAATTATATTCATTCTTATCTTGTGGTTCTTCCATAGGTATAGTTCTTCTTGGAACACATTGTTTTCCAAGAGATAGATATACAAGATATGTACAAAGACGATGCAAGCAAGATATGTGCAGAAAATAAGAATAGTGTTTTTTACCTTTTAGTAGAAGAAGTCTCTTCCATCCTATTTAGTCTTCTTTGTTGGTTCCTTTTCTTCGGAAACTAACACTTCATGCTTCTCTTTCCTTTTATTTAGCTTGGGACACTGGTTCCTATAGTGACCGTACTTTTGACAGTTGAAGCACTGTATTTCTGAAATACCTTTTCTTTGTTTTGGCTTCCTTCTTGAATCAAACTTTCTTTTGTCTTTGAAGTTCTTGAATCTTGCTGTGAAGTCTTGATCATCGTACTTATTTTGAGGTTTCTCCTTTGCATTGATCCTTGATTCTTCTTGAGAACAACAATTCCAAAGTTCTTCAAATGTCGGGTACTCCTTCCTTGTGTTCATGCTTGCGGAAAATGCGTCCCATGTCTTGGGAAGACCATTGAGTACTAAGTTTACCAATTCCTTCTCTGAGATGATCTCTTCAATAGCTTGTAGTTGATATCTTAACTGGTAGATCCTTACAAAGTATGATGTTATGTTGTCGTCATCATTCATCTTCATGTTATGGAGTTCATTCTTTAGACTCATCACTTGTCCAATGTTTCTGACTAAGAAGAGATTTGTTAGGGCATCGTACATCTTCTTCGATGAGTCAAGATGGGAGATGTAGGGTATCTAGTGGTATTTTATAGAATCCACTATGATAATCATGGCATTGATGTCAACATATTTGAACTTCTCCATAACTGCAACGTTCTGTTGTTCCTTCTCTTCTCCTTATTCAAACTCTGGCTTTACGATCTTTCCTTTCACAATATCCAGTACTTTATTCTTAGCAAGGATGAGGTCAATCCTTGTCTTCCAAGCTCTGAATTTAGAGGCTCCATCTAACTTATTCTCAGACTTCATAGAGTTCATCACGGTTGCTTGACTTGGTCAAACCCTAGATTTGACCAGAAATCCAAACTTCACATCTTGGCCTTCTGAGAGTACTGGGAGATGCGTTGGGATAGGGCACACTGATCTATCCAGAGATTAGGGAAATATCATCACTTAAGGTGCCTCGACAAGAGTTTTAGGGTTTTTGCAACTGCTTCTACTAGTAACCCTAACTGAAGTGCTTTTGGAAACTGCTCCTGCTAGTAACCCTAACGACAGTTCCTCAATGAGCTCAATATCTAGTAACTATGTTTCCTTCCAGTGTTTTAGGCTGACTGAAGGGTTGTGGGCCCATAACCTATTAGAATATAGAAGATGGTGTGCTCATTTTTCCATTAACGATACCTTCGTCACCCAACCATAGGCCAAAGCCTCCCTCCGAGCACCTTTAACCTTGACTGAGAATTCCTCTAGAAGAAAACCCTAGGATAGATATCCAAACAAGGTGTATCACATCTTCCCTCAAGGATAGCGCACCAACAATAGCTAATCATATAGTCCAAACCCTCGCCAATAGATAGTCCAAGCCAACAATGAAACTAGTTGTTGTTGTAGTGTGCCTGCCACCCTCCTCCACACTTGCACACCAAACTGGGAATTGCTGCACAGAACTGGCTCTGTCTGCAACTGATGAGATGTGAAAAATGAGAATTGGCACCATGTATTTATAGTGGTTCTACCAGTTTTTCTAGGGCCGAATTCTCCTTCTGGATAAGTGTTTGTTCAGTATATTATTATTATTTCTAGTTGACTTCTTCTCTTGGAGGCTAATAACCTAATATAAATTATCTTCTTGAGCTGACAAGGATTCTAGGGTTATTAGCCAATTCATTAGGGTTTCTCTTGCTTCCTGGAGTCTTTTATTCTCATCAGGTTCACACGTGGGGGTAAATACCTCCCGCAACTACCATAATATTAACACAGAGTGCACTGCAAAGTCTCACCCGAGATAGTCTTAATGGGTGGTTTCAATACTCATGTGTTTTCAGCCCAGGATTGAGTGGGGATATGAGGAATGTGAAATGAGGGTTATACTTTAACTTATTAATGCAATAAACTGTCATTCATGATTATGCGTGGAATATAATCAACTCATTCATTTAACATATTAACAACTACTAAAAATAGTAAGGGAACACATGCATTCAATAACATAACATAGTTTTTACCATGGTTCACCCCCTTCTGGGATACGTCCACAAAGATATGGCTCTCAAGATATTTTATTATAGCAGTTCCAAAACTACAGCGCCACATGCTTTACAACTCTTCTTAGTCTGTTCGAGATCTATTGTGAGGTGGACTAGATTGCACCAGGCTCCTCATCCTATGATCTAACCCTCAATATCCACCCTCCTTACTCCTCTCCAGCTCAACAACTTACAAAATTAGGTCATACAGTAAAATATTAATACTAGCTATCAAAACAATACTCCTCCTCTAGACTCTCTATATCCCGTTCGACTCTAGTCTCTATTCCCTTGCTCACTCTCTCTATGAGACCTAGGTATGTATATTTATACATTTCTGGCTTGTCATCCATTACAATGTATTTCAAAAACCCTAACCCTAATGTCGTTAGGTCTTCCATGCATGTGTGCATGCTGCTCTTCCTTCCATTTTCCGCTTCCCTCGTGTATGTCATCTTTCCCAAAATAGCCTTTTGTTCCTCTTTAGTCTTCTTCCAATAGGTCTTATGTCTCCATAATTCCTGATACCATAAGATAACTGTATTTGTTTCACAATTCACACTCTTTCTTATGGTTAAATTTGGGAATTGACAACAATACACAATATACAATATCAAATAAGAGGCCATAAATAATTTTATGTCCTTTTATAGTGTGATAAATGGGACGATATTTCAATAGAAATGAGCTTTCCCCAATAAAAAATGGCATGTTCCTATACTGTAAAATACAAAATATATAAAATCATGTGAGAGATAGAAGAAGTGCTTTCTTGAATTGTCAACCTGGAAAATAGTCATGCAATTTCTTGAAAAGTGTTTTTAAAAGACTCATCCTAGATCCAGGTTATGTCTGCTGGGATAGATGTAGGATTCTCCAAATATTTTGGCAGGAGGTCAATCCCATTTTTATGCTTCTTCAAGAATTCTCTACAATACTCATCTTTGAAAGTAAGAGTCGGCTCTGGAAGCTTTAACATATTGTGAAAAATTTGAGGTGAAAGAGAAATCAGAGAATGATCTTGAAGCTATATAGTTATTTGAATTGGAAAGTACTTGTCCCCACAACATGAAATGAGTTCCTTACAATCAAAAACCTCAGGAACACACCTAGTACGACCGATTACAGATGCCCAAATTACATGTTTTTGTGCAGGAGGAGAGGAATAATACGAATATGCTCTTGACCACTAGAAGTTTTGGTCTTCATGACCAAAGATATTCAGAGTATCACCACAAAAATGTTGTCTAGTTGATGCTGCCATAGGTTGATGGGACTATTCCTTCAGTTCGATAATAACCTCAAATAAATATTTTTGGAAAGATAATGATAATTTAATCCTAATTTTGAAAATGAATATTTAATGAGATTTAATGAGTAATTCCTCGAGCCTTTCTCCATTAATGACAATCTTTTTGGGGCCTGCAAAGTAGTTGTTAGCATTAAAAAACACTTAATGCGTATCAGGAAAAGAAACAAAATGGTGTGGACGGATGAGAGAGAGTTTGAATATAAAAATTATCATGAACCCTACAACCTGGGAATCCGTGAACCCGTGGTGGTATATATGATAAAAAATATACTATGTTTAGAAAGGCACTCGGTCAGACTTGCATGCAAGAGGAATAAAATACCTTGGAGCTCGAAATGCGCGACACTGTTGATGGTAAAAAATGTAGATCATGGAACTTGGGGTGCAAAGTGAAGGTCATGGAAAATGGAGGATGAGGGCTTGAACTCGCAAACCCACACAATTGAAAAAATGGCTAAGTGTAGTAGTGGACTTATGACATGAGCAAGTGGGTGGAGATGAAGGCCGACCAACCCGCCAACCCGCGAATCACTAAATTATGACTAATTATAGTAACCAAAAAGGGAGATAAGAAGGGATAAAATAAAAAGAGAAATAAGGGGAGGTGTAGAAGAGGGAAAATAAATGGAAAAATGAAATAGGGAAGATAGAATGTGGAAGGAAAACAAGGAAGCAGGAAATGATCTCAACAACTGGATCCAATTGTGGGATGATAACCCCCTGTGGGTTGTCAAGAATCCAGAATCTTCATGACCATATGATTCTATCCATTTGGACATGGAGTCGAAATGTAAGGATATATAAACTAAATAAATAAAAATTATGTACAAGGAAATGATAAAATTTTAGGTGAAGAAACTTTTAAAATGTTTTCCATTAACAGGTAGCATTAACATTTTACCCTTCATATATTTAAGCATATAAGCATTAAAACCTAATATATTTTCAATGATATATGGTCCAACCTGTTAGCACTCTGTAAATCTGTCCAGCTTAATAGACAAATGACAGAGGTAACTATTTCAACCAGCTTTAGAGCTAAGGCACTAGCCTGCTCAACTCAGAGAGGGCTCTCTCGTGTCACTAGGTATATCTATGGAAATTGGTGGCTAGATTTGGTTTGTTTTGGGGGTTTTTAATAAAATAAATGGAAAATTGAAAATGACATTTGGTCTATGGAGTCTGGAATGAACAATGCATTGTCATAGCATGAGAAATATTAAGAGGAACCGGCTAAATGAGGCAACGATTCTAAGTTTATATTTGAAAATTAGAATGGCATCAGAAGAAAAAAAACACATAACTACATCAGAGCATTACATCAATGAATTCCAAATTGGTTAAGAAGAGATAAACATAGTCTAAATTGCTAAGCCAAGAGCATCGAATAATGAATTATGGGCCTCTAAATATCCAATTTAGATAGAAGGAAGTGTAAATGAAATATAAGATTATAGGAAATACATACTATGAAAGAAAACAAGACTCATATCACTACCAGTTAGAATCTTTTCATAAATAGTCCAAGATCCACTTCTGCATTATATATTCATTCTAGCCCCAAAATTTACAAAGGTCTTCCTGCATAGAGGGTAGGGTCCTCTTTTCTCCATCTCTTTCTATATCCTCAAGATAATATATATAGAAGAATTTCTTATGGAATTAAAAACGTTTGGACTTCCCTATAATTCTAAAAATAGAGATAAGTTACAAAAATGAATGATTTTTAATGACAGTTATCCTATTTTAAAGGGACCGTTAGGAACAGGTCTGTCATATCTGGGCCCCCTTTCTTAGATTGCCATCTGTCCAAAACATGTTAAGATGTACTTATTCCAGTCTGAGAATTTATTTCAGCTCAGTGATCTCCTTATTTAAAGTGACCAACTAGGCAGGTTGATTCTCCCTAATGCTTTCAGCCGTTTTGGCCATGTTTTTTGTCTTCTGTCTTTTGCTCCATTTCTTTTTCATAGTTGGCCTATTGATGATTAGGTCCTTAATGATGGGATTTGGCCTGACTTCTAATTCTGGGTCTGTAGCAGGTTCCTTATGGAATTTAGTTGCTAATATACATGTAATTTCCCTTTCCTTCTTACTGGTAGATAAACCCACCATGTTACTTGAATTACCTATTTGATTGGATATGCCTTGGTTGGCCTTGTCCATGTATCCTAGTATCATGGACACAAAGATGTTCCTTCAGAAGTTAGAGAGTCAATATTACGACTGAGATGATACCCTCATACTTGAGAATCAATAGTTATATAGTTCCAATCATGAATCACTGACAGAATCACTTGCAGGTACATTGGTTTACCATGCTTGGCTAATCCATTTCAAATGATTAGATTTCGAGTTTGTTATATGGTGGCGTTCACCTGACATCATACGGTTGTGAAGTAATAAATGAGTGAAGAGGGGTGATTCCGACCAGCTGTCACCCGCACCATGAGTGGCTGATTTGATGTGTTGAAACATGTGACATCAAGGCTTTTGCGAAAGTGGTTTTAGGAAACCCGCCTTTTGCCCCGATGTATCTCTGGAGGCACTGCACGCCCATTTTAAAAACCACAATGGTTTTCCCCGGTATGCCTTTACATGGTTAATTCCCATGCAAGTTCACCGCCTGATATGGGCCTCAACTATTGATCTGGACTACTATAATATCAATGGTCCATAGGACTGATTCCTCTGTGCTCCCACTATATTCATCCACCTGTCTCCATATATGCCCCAGATTTCCAATTTGTGTTATGTCTCCACATTGCTTTAGTCCTCCGCTAAATTTGAAACTCAGATCTCGAGTATAATTGTTATGGTGATAACATAGGCTCCAATTGGGGATGTTATCCTCTCTGCAAGGTAGCAAAGAACTCGTATACCTGGTGCCTAATCCATTGGACTACTCCCAAAACATGTGTGTGTACCCTACTCCCACCATATCACCAGTGTTTGTTGAAGTCCAAACTCTGCACGCTGCTCTCAAATGGATACTGAACACTGGATATACTGTTGAAACTGACTGTACACAATATTGGAAATATAAACTGCAAAATGCTTGTCCAACAAGATTATTCGATTCCTACCTAACCTAAAATGCTGAAATGAATACTCAATCAAGTGATGCTAAAGTGCCAATGTAACCAATCAAGCAATTGGCTTCCTGATTTTCCTCCGCTCACATCTTTCTTAAGAAGGCAGAAAAATGTAAAATATCATAGCTGAAAACAAAATTTGAATCCAAAATCTGAGTTTATGAATGAAACAAGCTCCTCCTTCATTGATGACTGTAATAGGATGGCCACCGGATCTTGAAAACCATGAAAATTCATTTCTTCTTGGTGAGAAAAAACAAAAATACAAGACTCTTTCATAAGTGTTTGTTGTTCTTGCTCTATTTCTTTTTTTTTGAGAGAATTTTTAAATGAAATGGTAGCAATAGGATTTTCTACTTCTCCATGTATCTCAAGAAAAACATTCATACATTCTTGAACATCTTCAAATATGATAGTCATATTATATGCATCAAGGCTATCCTCTTGTTCATCAAACAATTTTGATTTGGTTTTATTAAACTTCTAGAAATTTGTTTGGGGACTGCCATTTTGAATTTCAAATGAATTAATAGAAATAAGTTCCTTCTCATAATATTCTTGCAAATGTGAAAAGAGGACATCATGAACTATTTCACAGTCTAGAGTTCTCATGGATATATTTCCAAAACCCTCATCGATGTCTATGTTGTTTAGAAATTTAACCAGTACATCATTCCCAAGGAAAGAAAGACAACCTTGAAATACCTTTTCTTGTTGGTAATATTGTTGAACATCTACATTAGTTCTAGGAGAAAGGAAAAGACCTTCGATAAAAATTTCTTCATCTGCTTCTTCTTTAATCTGATGACTAAGCACATATTGGAATTATGAATTGAAATACCCTTCCAAGTAATGATCGTGCAATGCATGTGAGTGTAGTTGGTGTTCTTAAATGATGACAAGCTTTTCATGTAAAACAGTGCTATTGTGAAAATAGTCAGAACTTCCTATTTTTTATGAAATTTCATGATTTTCTCTTAACCATTCAAAGGAAGAAAAACATAAGGGGAGAGATTTTTCATCTGTAAGCCTATTTCTTTCTTCACTTTCAATGCCATGCTTGTACATTATCTAATTTGAAACGCTGTAGACAATTTGGTTTAGTAATTCAAATGAGGGAAAGCACAATGGCAAGGTTATGTTACCTGATTCAAAACCTTCTTCATTTTCTTCACTGTTGTCATAGGCACATTTTTCAATTTCTTTGGATTGTTGAACACACTCATTGTTAGATTCATCTTCGACCAATGGCTACAAATTTGTACTGACAATACTTTCTATGTAACAAGTACCAGGGTCATCAAACACGTGAGAAGATTGTTGCGATTTCTTGTCAATTTTTTTCAGTGAATCAATGTGTTTTGGCATTAACACATCTTCCTTTTCTTTAATGATGATCTTAGAATTTTCTTTCAATGATTTGAATGAACAAAAGCATAAAGGTAAAAAATTACCTTCAGCTAATTTAATACTTTCTTCTTTGTAATTTTGATATGTAGGCTGATTGCTCTTATTATATTGCTGAAAAAGAACGTCTTCAATATCATAATCATCTTCATACTTGTCATATACAAGAAGATCACTGACATATGCAATATCATCTAACAAGAACAAACTTAGAAAATCAACATGTTCTTCGACAAACTGATTTGTACACTCATCCTCTTGATTATCTATAAATGAATACATGAAATAATCAACCCCTTTCTTATTATGGGATGGATCTGAAACTAAATCGGCACCTCCTCTTTCAACAAGTGGAATATAATTTTTTTCAAAATCATTAACATTGGAAACTTCAAGAGGACCTATGATATTGTCAATTTTATGCTCAATATTCCAATCAACTATATTCGGTTCATATTCACTTTCATGTTCTTGAGCATTCAACCCCTCATTTTGAATTTGTTTACATGCTTGGATGTTGTGTTGAATGTCCTGAGCATCATTAAACATTTTTTGTAAGGACTTAGGTCTTCTTTCCACCAGGAGGAAAGACAAATCTAGATGAAGAGTAGTTGCATAATGGAGCATGGAAACAACTTCAGTGGGTTGAATTTATTTGGACAAATTGTAATAGATACTAGAAAACCTTCTACTAAATATAGAAATATTTTCATTGCTCTACTTTTTTAAGGCATATAACTCTATAAGTTGTAGATCCAGAGATTTCTTCCTACCCCAAAACTTTAAAAAGACGTCTTTTAATTCTTCCCATGAGACAATTGTATCTGGTTGCAAATGTTTAAACCAGTCTTTGGTATCTCCTTTCAAGGATTGAGAAAAGGTCCTCATACAAACATCATGATGGTCTCTCAAACAAATTTATAAAATGCTCAAATCCTTGGATGTATTTTTCAGCTGAGATGACATTATGTTCTCCATCAAACACAGGTAGATATTCATGGTGATTAGGAGGGAAATTGTGGAGAACTTGGGGTAGTTTTAGGGGTATGTATCTATATTGGGATCTTGAGGACATTGGGCTAGGAGCAGGGGAAGAGACATCGACCTTGGCCTCATGGGGTTCATCAAATTGGTCATGGTCATGACATGGCCTAGCTGTAAAACTTTTATCACAATTAGTGATGTAGTGGGGGTATGCATGTGCAACTTTATGAGGAGGATATGCAATTGAAAGATTCTCATGATCATCATTAGAATACAACAAGTAAAGAAAAAATTGTTCGACATGTTCAAGGAAGAAGCAAAGGCAACTTATAAAAAGTAGTAAAATGATTTGGAAGATATCCCATTTCAAGTACCCGTTTTCTTCCATGATGCCTTTTCACACCTGTGTCAAGGGATCTCATTTTCAAGTGGAGTCTCCGAATTATATTTGAAGTTCGAGTGGAGTCGCCAATAATGTTTTGGAAGCCGGATTCTGCATTGAGAGTGGAGTCGCCATTGAGAATTCTGGATTCTTTTACTAGTGGAATCACCTTCAAACTGATTTTCTGATGTGTGGAGTCACCAGAGCAGGAATACATCCAATATGTGTCTAAGTGTCTGCTGCTCTCAGACCTTAGAACTCAACCATGTCATTCTTTCCCAAGGAAAATTTTTCAATTTCGTCCCCAACAACGGTGCCAAAATGTTAGCACTCTGTAAATTTGTCCAACTGAATAGACAAATGACAGAGGTAACTGTTTCAACCAACTTTAGAGATAAGGCACTAGCCTTCTCTACTCAGAGAGGGATCTCTTGTGTCACTAGGTATATCTATGGAAATTGGTGGCTAGATTTGGTTTGTTTTGGGGTTTTTTAATAAAATAACTGGAGAAATGAAAATGACATTTGGGCTATGGAGTCTGGAATGAACAATGCATTGTCAGAGCATGAGAACAATTAAGACGAACAAGCTAAATGATACAGTGATTCTAATTTATATTTGAAAATTAGAATGGCATCAGAAGAAAAAGAAACACATAACTACATCAGAGCATTACAACAATGAATTCTGAATTGGTTAAGAAGAGACAAACAAAGTCTAAATTGCTAAGCCAAAAGCATTGAATAATGAATTTTGGGCCTCTAAATCTCCAATTTAGACAGAAGGAAGTGTAAATGAAATATAATATTACAGGAAATACATACTATGAAAGAAAACAAGACTCATATCACCACCAGTTAGAATCTTTTCATAAACAATCCAAGATCCGCTTATGCATTATATATTCATTTTAGCCCCAAAATTTACTAAGGTCTTCCTGCACAAAGGGCATGCTCCTCTTTTCTTCATCTCTTTCTATTTCCTTGAGATAATATATATAGAATAATTTCTCGTGGAATTAAAAACGTTCAGACTTCCCTATAATTCTAAAAATAGAGATAAGTTACAAAAATGAATGATTTATAATGAAAGTTATCCTATTTTAAAGGGACCGATAGGAACAGGTCTGTCATATCTGGGCCCCCTTTCTTAGATCGCCATCTGTCCAAAACATGTTGATATGTACTTATTTCAGTCTGAGAATTTATTTCATCTCAGGGATCTCCTTCTTTAGAGTGACTAACCAATATGGTTGATTCTCCCCAATGCTTTTAGCTGTTTCGGCCATGTTTTCTGTCTTCTGCCATTTGCTCCATTTCTTTTTCACAACTGGCCTATTGATGATTAGGTCCTTCATGATGGGATTTATCCTGACTTCTAATCCTGGGTCTGGTTCCGTATGGAATTTAGTTGCTAATATACATGCAATTTCCCTTTCCTTCTTACTGGTAGATAAACCCACCATGTTACTTGAATTACCTGTTTGACTGGATATGGCTTGGTTGGCCTTGTCCATGTATCCTAGTATCATGGACACCAAGATGTTACTTCAGAAGTTAGAGAGTCAATCTTACGTTTGAGATGATACCCTCATACTTGAGAATTGGTAGTTATAGAGTTCCAATCATGAATCACTGACATAATCACTTGCAGGTACGTTGGTTTACCATGATTGGCTAATCCATTTCAAATGATTATCTTTCAATTTCATTATATGGCGGCATTCACCTAACATCATATGGTTGTGAAGTATTGAACGAGTGAAGCGGGGTGATTCTGACCAGCCATCACCCGCCCCATGAGTAGTTGATTTGACATATTGAAACATGTGACATCGGGGCTTTTGCGAAAGTGCTTTTAGGAAACCCACCTTTCACCCTGATGTGAATCTAGAGGTGCTGCACATCCATTTTAAAAACCACAATAGCTTTCCCTGGTCCGCCTTTAGATGGTTAAGTCCCATGCAAGATCATTGCTCGATATGGGCCTCAACCATTGATCTAGACTACTATAAGATCAATGGTCCATAGGTATGCTTCCCCTGTTCTCCCACTATATTCATCCACCTACCACCATATATGCCCCAGACTTCCAAGTCGCGCTATGTCTCCACATCGCTTTAGTCCTCCACTAAATTTGAAACTCAGATCTCGAGTATAATTGTTATGGTGATAACAAAACCCAAAGTGCTTCAAATGTTTTGTGCATCGATGGTTTCTCCTTAGCTTTTCTCTAGAGTAACACCAGTTCTCCCTTTTTAAAATTATTTATGGTTGTGTTCTGATCAAAATATGTTTTCATACTTTATTGTCTCTAAGAAGTTCTATTGAAGGATTTACTTCATTCTTACTCCAATTTCAATAATTGGTTCACTCTTTTTTTCATAGGTGAACTATCTTATTCATCCTCTATATTAACTACAAAAATCAAGGAATTTATCTCGAGCTTAATTGGAATTTTTGCTTCTTTCCCATAAACCAATGTGTACAGAGACATCCCAATGTTTTCTTTCGGAGTCACTCTGCTGACCCACAAAAAATCTGTCAATTTCAAATGACAATCCTTTGGTTCTCATCAAAAGTTTTCTTCAATATATCAATGAGTGTCTTATTAGTGGATTTTGCAAGACCATTCCCTTGTGGATAGTAATTTGATGACTGCCCCATAACAATCCCATATTCTCCAAAAAATTTTGTAAATTTTGAACCAATGAAAATTGAGCCATTGTCAGTATTGAATTTTTTTGGGACATCGAACCTTGACAAAATATTATCTTTGAGAAACTTAATCAACTCTTTAGAATCAACCCTTTTTAATGCTACTTCTTTCAACCACTTTGTAAAATAATCCATAGCGGCGAGGATATATGTATGTCCTTTTATTTACTTTGTATTTATTGGTCCCACAACATCGAGTCCCCATTGGGAAAATGGTTGTTCTACAGATATAGGTTGTAATGGAATTGCATATTTTTTCATTTTCCATGAAAATTGTTGACAAGATACACACTTCCTTATGGTAGCTTATGAGTCTTTAAAAACTGATGGCCAATAAAACCCAACTCTTATTATTTTATGGGTCATGGTGATAGGTGCAAAATGTCCACCACATATACCTTCATGGAATTGTTTCATCAATTCTTGAGCTTTCCTTTGATCAACACATCTCAAAAATATGCCATCATAGTTCCTCTTGAATAATATATATGCAATCAACACATATTTATTTAACTTCATTTTTAGTGTTCTTCTCTCTTTAGGGTTCATAGTGACTAGAAATTTTCCATACCTCAAGTAGAATATAATATCTTTATACCATTATGAAATTGTCGTGGGTTTTCCTACTGAAATCAAAATTAGTCCATCCAAAGAATCACTATTTTCAATGAGTTTACATAAACCCTGTCCTTTAACTTATTTTAAAGGATTAATTTCAATATCATATTCTTGAATCTTCGCCAACCAGTTTGTCCATTTTCCTTCTCTCAATTGTTGATTTAAAATTATTTTCACAAGAGAGGATGGAACATATGCAGTGGCATAAGAATTTAATATATAAGTCTGAAAGTGTACAAATTCTTTTACAAGAGATATGACTTGCTTCTCCAATTCTGAATATCTCAATTCATAATCATGAAGGGTCTTTCTCATGAAACTAATTGGCAACTCTTCACCCTTGTAATTTCTCTGAGTAAGAACAGATGCAACAATTGTCTCTATAGAAAATGAATAAATGATGAAGTCTCTTTGAAAATCTAGGCTAATGAGGAATCGAACTGTAGTGATTTCCTTTTTTATATTATTAAAAGTTTCCTGTGTATCCATGGTCCATTCAAACCTTTGGTCCCTTTTCAACAATAAATTGATCGGCTTCACAATGCTTGCATAGTCCGGGACAAATCTTTATACAAAGTTGATTTTTCCAAAAAAATGATTGAACTCCCTTCTTAGATGATGGAGGGTTGAGTTCATTTCTAGATTTAACCCTCTCTAGATCGATATATATTCCTTCCTTTCACACAATATAACGCAATAGTTTTCCTTTAGTTACAACAAATAAACATTTTTTTTTATTTAAAGAAACACCATATAACCTACACCTATCAAAAACTTTCCTCATGTGATGAATGTGATCGCTCCTTGTTTTTGAGTGTACTATTAAATCATCTTGATATTCCACCTTGAATTTTCCTATCAATCCCTCAAAATCATGATCCATAGCCCTCTGAAATGTAGCTCAATCATTTTGTAAACCAAAGGGAATCCAAGCATATGCATATGTCTCCCAAGGTGTTATGAAAGTTGTGTTTGCTATGTCTTCCTCAACAACTAGGACTTGATTAAACCCATAAAAACCATCTAACATGGACATGCAGGTTGATCTTGTGACTTGTTGGAGAAGAAATTCCATGTTAGGAAAATGATAATTGTTCTTTACACTTTATTTGTTAAGATCCCTGAAATCTACACACATCCAAATCTCCCCAATCTTTTTTATCACAATGACAGGGTTTGAAAGCCAATCAAAATGTCTAATGGGGTATATTATTCCATCTTTCTTTAATTTTTCCAATTCAATCTTTACCAATGGTTTTAATTTGGGATTCATTATCCTTATATTCTACTTACAGAATTTTCCCCTTGTCATAAGGGAATAATGTGTTGAAATATTGTTTTATCATATGACTTCAAATAATCGTCACTCCATGAGAACACATCAAGGTATTCTTTAAATAGTGAAACATATTGATAAACTTCGTCAATTATGCAATCAACTCCCAAATTGACATATTTTGGGGAACTATCAGTTCCAATATTAATATTTCTTGTTTCTTGGAATTTTCAGAGTGATGCTTCTTCCAGGAGATTTTTAGAATTATCATATCTTGTAAAAAAAGACTCATATTGAATACAATTCCTTAGGAAAAAAATTATGTGACTATCCTCATCTTCATAATCATTCATCAAATTTTTTTCCAATTCTTCATCATTCTCAAATACTTGTAAGTACTCTTGATTTTCAGGTACAGAAGGTCGGAATATTCTTTTTACTTGAAAATATGTTTTTCTCTAAACATTATCTGGGTTTCACAGTGAGGTCGCCAAAGCTAATGAATCTTCCTTCTGATTTTTATCCCTTGGGATGAAAGAGATGTTAAAAGAGTTGAAGGATTCCATTAGTTCATTGACTCTTTTGAAATATAATTTGAGTCTTTCCTTTTTAATATTATATCTTTGGGTAACTTGATTTATTACCAACTCAAATTCTCCATTCACAATTAAATTTTCTATCTTCATTTCTCATGCAAGAATCATTCCTTTAATAAAAGTCTCGTATTCTGCCTCATTATCGGTGCATGCAAATTCAAGTCTGATAGAATGTGGATGAACAATATTTTCTAGGATTATAAGGATGATTTCAACTCCACTCTTGAAACTTGAGCAAGCTCCATCAAATGACATTCTGTAAAGTAGCTNGAGGGCCCATAGTGATAATAGTGGAGGTCATTCAATGTAAGGTGGAATAGGTCCACTATATTATTAAATAAGGCCCACTATGGTAGTTATATATAATAAATGAGTAATTAGATATAATAAATGTAAGGGAACTTCTTAGAAGGTTCTACTTCTACAAGATTCATCCTCTAGAATGTTCTTAGGTGTTCGTAGCACTATATAAAGGGGTTCAAAAAATGTAATGGGACATGAAGAGAATTATTGTATTGTGAGTTGTATCTCAATAGGAGGATGCCCTCTTGAAGAGGCAAGTGAACAGGAGATAATTCTTTCCATAATAGGATCCATTGTATGGTGTTGCCCTACCTCAAGGGTTTGGTAATAATAAAGTGTGGTTTCTTCTATCGTGTTTTGTGGATCTATTGTGTATTCATTATTTTTGGTGATTATACTTTTATATCTATTCAGGTTCTTAACAAGTGGTATTAGAGAACTTTCCTTGGCAGACATCGTGCACAAATATTTTTTATTTTTGCAGATTGTTTTTTTTTTTCGGAGAAGAAAAAGAGGGCCGTGACATTCCAGAAATATTTGTTATATTTTTGTAAAACATTTTCAAAATAAGTTTTATATATGATTTCCTCTCATAAAAACACCCAAGTTGAAAAAAACAATCGTCTGAAACAGAGTCCGGGAAGTTAAGATATTGAAGTTTTAAAATCTACATTTTTTTAGGGTTTTTTCCACGGACGGCGGCACAAATATTTTATTTTATTTTATTTCTGTAGAATATGTAGGCTGAATTTTCAAAAAAAAATTACATATCTAATTTCCTCTCACAATTTCACCCAATTTAAAAAAAAATCATTCGAAACAGAGTCCAGGAAGTGAAGTTATGAGCGTTTTAAATTCAACAATTTTTTAGGGTTTTTCCAGAAAACGCCACGATTTTCTGCCGTAACTTATTGTTCTATTTTTTGGGTTTTTTATTGATGGCTATGGGACTGAATATTTCATAGGGTGATCATATGCCTATTTCCTCTCAAACCCTCAAAGAAATTCTACAAATTAATGAAGCATTCAAATCCCAATTGTATGACACATTGGATGCTAGATTGCATGGCTTTGTAGATGGTCTCAATGATAGTTTTCGTAGTATTCAAGATTCTTTGGATAACATGCAGGAGAGGTTTCTTATGGAGGACCCCAAGGATGAATATAATCAAGAAATATATGCTTGGTATGATTTTGAAACCGATTGCGATGATTGGTATATGGATAGTTGTCGTTTCTGGGATGACAACCACTTCCATATTTTACTTGATGAATCTACTCCACCTTCTGTAGAGAACATCAATGTCCCACATTAGGATCTAGTTACCAGCGTCCATCTTTCATATTCTACAATGGTATTGTTCCTTCTAGATTGATCTTTGACCATCTCCCACTATGTGGATGAATATTCTTATTTGGATCCACATGATAGGTGTCAGTATTGGGAGCATCATTTTTAGTTGGTTATTGGGGAAGGATATCTTCCATGTGGGGTTCACATGAGAAATTGGACATGGGACCCCGATTTACAATGGTAGTTGGACTACTTCAGCATGGTGGCTACCATTTCTCAATGGGACCCTTGTTCTCTAGTCTACTTCAGCACTATGGTTCACGCTTGTCCATGAGACCCTGGTATATGGTTGTACATCAAGCATTGAGGACAATGCTTTCATAAGGGGGATGGAATGTAAGGTAGCTAGAGAGGTAGTGGGGAGGCCCAGAGGGCCCATAGTGATAATAGTGGAGGTAATTCAATGTAATATGGAATAGGTTCTCTATATTATTAAATAAGGCCCACTATGGTAGTTAGATATACTAAATGGATAGTTAGATATAATAAATGTAAGAGGACTTCTTAGAAGGTTCTACTTCTAGAAGATTCCTCCTCTAGAATGTTATTAGGTGATGGTATCACTATATAAAGGGGTTCAAACAATGTAATGGGTCATCAAGAGAATTATTTTATTGTGAGTTGTAGCTCAATAGGAGGATTCCCCCTCAAAGAGGCAAGTGAATAGGAGAGGATCTCTTCCATAATAGGATCCATTGTATGGTGTTGCCCTACCTCAAGGGTTTGGTAATAATAAAGTGTGGTTTCTTCTATCTTGTTTTGTGGATCTATTGTGTATTCATTATTTTTGGTGATTATACTTTTAGATCTATTCAAGTTCTTAACAAGTGGTATCAGAGCACTTTCCTTAGCAGACATTGTGGGAAAATATGTTTTATTTTTGCAGATTTGTTTTTGGTATCAGATTTTATTTTTTGGTATCATGGTGGCTTTCATTTCTACATGGGACCTTAGTTCTCCAGTCTTTTTCATCATTATGGTCCACAATTATCCATGGGACCCTGGTATATGGTTGTACATCAAGCGTTGAGGAAAACGCTTTCATAAGAGGGATGGAATGTTAGGTAGCTAGAGAGGTAGTAGTGGGGGACCAAAGGGCCTATAGTGATAATAATGGAGGCTATTCAATGTAAGGTGGAATAGGTCCACTATATTATTAAATAAGGCCCACTAAGGTAGTTAGATATAATAAATGTAAGAGGACTTCTTAGAAGGTTCTACTTCTTGAAGATTCCTCCTCTAGAATGTTCTTAGGTGATGATAGCACTATATAAAGAGGTTCAAGCAATGTAATGGGACATGAAGAGAATTACTGTGTTTGGAGTTGAAGCTCAATAGGAGGATGCCCCCTCGAAGAGGCAAGTGAATAGGAGAGGATCCCTTCCATAATAGGATCCATTATATGGTGTTTCCCTACCTCAAGGGTTTGGTAATAATAAAGTGTGGTTTCTTCTATCTTGCTCTGTGGATCTATTGTGTATTTCGTATTTTTGGTGATTATACTTTTAGATATATTCAGGTTCTTAACACATTCTCCAATAACCTTCAGAGCGATGCTTTTAATTCTCCATATCTTCAATCTGCTCCATGTCTAGGATAAAATAGTTTCTGATTCCAACATATATATAATATACCATTAGTTAATTATCCTTCTTTTTGAAAGAAAATGACCTCCTGGGTTCATGAGGGACCTTAATCATTGCTCCTTATTTATATGGACACATCATGCATCTTCCATCATTCATTATGTACCCCTCAATAATATATGACCAATATCTTCCTAAGAAAACTCCATATGCAGGAGGAATATCTACCACAACAATATTGAAAATGATAATAATATAGGGAGCCTCCATGATCCAAGAATAACAATATTTGATTTCCCCATAAGCTGGCACATGTCTGGAATCAATTGCATATATGCTTTCACCCGTTTCATAATATTTTGTGTAGCTCATACCCAATGCCTCCATGACCGCCATTGGCATAATATTATTAGTCACGCCACTATCAACTAAAAAATTATGAAGTGCAACATCATGATTTTCAATTGAAATATAAAAAGGTGGGATTTTACCTCTCAACTTGATAATTGATGTGTTCTGGATTTTTTTTGGACTTATGACAACCTCCATTCTTCCAGATGAATCATCCAACCGTCTCAAAATATTTTCCCTTCGTTGAGGGATCTTTACCAATTTTGTAAAGGAAAAGTTATCCTCAGCTTACTCAAGTCCTCTACAACATTGTATTACATCTGGAGATGGTTTGACACCAGGTGTTGCTTCTTGCTTCCAGCGTTATCTGTCACATTTTTACATTCCTCTTTTTCATTCACATTTTCTTTAATTCTTTCCTTTTCTTTTTCATAATCATCTTTATTTTTGGATTTATTTACAAATGCTAGTGTTTGGGCAACATTCTCCTACGATTCAGGGTCTTTATCGCCTTATTCAAATACATACATGGATGTCTCGCATCTGTCTGTATGTATAGTTTCAAATTTTTCATCAGGTAAATAATCATTTCCTTGCTCAAATATTTTCTCATCATATATATCATCGAGAACAACTGCATTTGAGATTGGTTTCCTAGGAACCCTTTTCCTTAGTTGATTATTAGTGTTTTCAAACCTCACTCTGTTTTCTTGGGGAGGGTTCCTTCTTTGTTCTTGGACCAAAATTCTTGGATTCGCTACATAATTATCACCCCTTCTTAATTTAGTTATCTCATTTCGCATTTTCCTCATGGTTCTATTCACTTGTGCATTCTCAATTATTTGCTTAGTTTCTTGTGTCGCAATAGGGTCTACCTTCACATCTGGTATGGTTCCCTTAAAAAACCCTCCTCCATTGGCTTGATTTTGGATCGGTCGCGACTTCTAATATTCATTATTTCTCAAACTAGAGGATCATTGATCATCAATACTTAGGATTCCCAGCTGTCTCTGTACTTTTCCCAGGATAATATCCGGGTCAACACCTGTCTCAATCATAATTTCTTCCATCTTAGTGGATTTAATCATTTCTTCCTCCAAGGTATCCATCTGGGATGTTCTGATAGCATATTTTACATTTGGGAGAATCACATTGTTATAGAAACCAAATATCACTGGATCATTCAGTCTTTTATATTTTGGAATCTTAATCAAAGTTTTATTGAATCTGAGATTAAAATTTGGTATCCTCTCATTCTTCCTCAAATCAATTTGGGTGAAATTACTGAGAAGGGTATGATATTCAGTTGGGAGAGCGAACATAGTCAAGAACATGGTTTCGAGGTCATTAAATGAACTAATTGACTTGATGGGAAATTTTGTATACCATTCATAGGATTTTCCTAATAAGGTTTGAAGAAAAAACCTTACCATTACATCATCATATTCAACATGACTAAAATCAAAAGCATCAAGAAATAAATCAATGTGTCTTTTGGCGTCAATTGTTCCATCTCCTGAAAATTATTTCAAAGTACCCTTAGGGAGAACAAGGAGGTCATGTTGCTCACCTCAAATATTTAAGGAGGAATCTCTTAATCTTCTTTGGTTTCCAAATATCAGGCCTTCTTAATTTCTTCCACCACCTCCTCCACCTCCTTGTCTTTCTTCATGAGGTTCTCTTCTTGGTTCTTCTTGTGGTTGTTCATTTCTTCCTGCCATGTCTGGAAATATTTAAGGAATATGTTTTCCACATCCTATAATACATGGTTTCTTTCTTTTACTTTTGGTAATAGGTCCTTTGTATTCATCCAGCTTCAATTCCAACCTTATTCTTATTCTCTTCAAGATTGTATTTCATTTCTTCGGTCTTATCACTCCTCTCTCCTTTATCTACGAAGGATTTCTATTTCTTCTTCTTGGACCAATGCATGACAAGATATTTCCAATTCTTCCCTAGTCTCATTTTTTGTTATTACCAAATTATATAACTAATGCAAGATGCTTCGTTGATTATTCAATCCAATTTCTAGCTGGGGCTGATCAACCTGGGGAAACATCATGTATTTTCAAAAGATGCTAGACCAGATTTCAAATTTTCAGTTGTTCCCCAGTATGGTCTCCAAAAATGTTGATGCTTGAATCCGTCAGGACCGAAACATAAGCCTCACGAGGATACAAACCCCCTTGCATTTTTATAGAGGTGGTACTCCTCTTGTTTTATGATACTCTTTGAACTCTAGATTTTCAAAATAATATAGGAATTTGAGAAATTCCACCATGGTATTCAATGAAATGTAAGGGTTGCAGAAAATAAATGTTTTGTTTTGAAAGAGAATTACTGATAGATGTCCAGGAACCTCACACATCACATATTTGAAAAAGATAAGAAAAATTTCCTCAGATCCATCATAGTTAAACTAAACATTTCTGATCACATAAAAATTAAATAAAATGGGTTTCATGCATAAGATAACTTTAATAGAGTAAACACATGTGGAGCTCAAATAGAGAACATGATATATCAATATCAAATATTTTATACTCAAAACTCAGAGTTATAAAACACTATCAAAACTGATCCTGAAATAGTTCTCTTGGGATTTCCGAGAAATATAAAGTTTGATACAAATATTTGAAATTTAAATGCTTTTGTCCAGAGGACTAGGATTGGGGCTCCTGCAAACCATAACACAAATATAAACAATAAGTAAGATATGGAAAGAAAATGGTGGGCGATGATGGAGATAATAGAGGAAGAAGTTATCAGGTTTTGGTTAAACCTTTCTAATCAAAGAAGCAGAGTATCTAGATGAAAGAATGACAAAGAAAGAAAGATGTGATCAACATAAACTTACTGTGATGGTCTCTTGCCCTTTTACTTGCTTGTTGTAGTCATTTTATTCACCTTATTGGCAGTTATAGGAACTGTCTCAACTATTGTTTCTTGGCCTTCTTTAGTTAATTTATCAATTGTCTTCTTAAACCAATATTCAATGTAATTGTTCATTGGTGCAATATTTATTTCATGCCTAATTTTGATATTAAATAATTCACCTTCCAAATCTCTTAGGTCATGAAAAATTCCATGTATTGCCTCCTCAATATCTTGATTTTTCATAGAATAATAAACTAGCCAACTATTTATCTCTTCTTGGTTATATTTGAATTCTCTCTTGTCCATCCCCGCAGCCTACAAACTACCCCCTCGAATTCCACTACCCACAATTTTCCCTCCTCCCCTATGATCCCATATCCCATACTTATCCAAATTCTCAAAGCTATTCCAAGGCATCGAAACCAATGAATGAGAATATGACACATGGAAATGAATGAGGTCATGACACATGGAAACTCAACATTGGAGACACGTGGAAACATACAATTTGAGACACATGGAATGATATTATTGGATTACTCATCATAGTTATTGGGAATGAGCCGAATACTCCAAGCTCTATAATTTCTTCTCTTCTCTTCTTTCTTGTGAAGTGTATAAAAAAAATAGTATCATATATCATAAATAATATAATATCCAAATGCATGTGGGATATAATTTTAAACCAAAAAGTCTAATTTTATGAAGGGAAGCACGAAATTCATCCAAGGGCCCACATTTTCCCATCAATTTTGATAGACGGTGGTTGAGCGTTGATCTTGTGGAGGCCATAACTTGAGCTACAGATGTTGGAATTGTACAAACTTTATACCGTTGGAAAGGTATTTAGATGTAGAATATGTTGGTATATTTTTCAAGTGTTGAAAGTTGATACATTTGTATCAGAAATTAAAATATCATTCATCTTCATTTATTAATGGGCATGTGTGACAACTCAACTTCACGAGCTCATATCTTGAGATCCGGATGACAGATTTCTACAAACTTTATATCATTGGAAATATAATAAGATGAATATCACATAATAATTTATTTCCATGGATAAAAATTGGATTATAATTCCCATAAAATTAAAACACATTCCTCCTATTTTAAATTGGAAAGTAATTAAATGTGAAAATAAAAGTTTATTTAAAAAATATAATTAAAAAGGTAAAGGGACCCATTTTAGGTATGTATATATTGATGATATAATTTAATTAATGAGAAAATAATTAAATGGAATGTTTCAAGAAGAAAATTGTACAAGAATTTCAAGAGAGTAAGAAAACCCTAACTACTCAAGTAGTTAGAAAATCTCTTCGTAAAAAGAGAAGAGAGGCTTCATCAAATGGTCCAATGATCAGTATTGTGAGAGGGGAAGGGAAAAATATCATAGGAATAATAAGGTGTAGACATGGATACACAATCAATATTATGATCAAAAGAAATAAATCTCCATATTCTCCATTCTATCTATTCTTCAACACCACTTCTCATAGTTTTATGCTTGAATCTCAGAGTTGGGCACAAGGTTGAGTTGTTGAGTGTTTTATTGTATTATTCTACATACTTGTATTGTATGATCATGGAGTATTTTCTGCCACATACATGGATGTCAATTTTTTGGTAATGAATAACATTTCTCATGAATAAACTCCACAAATCATTTCTTCGAAGTTGATCTTGACTATATATTGTAAATTTGAGTTTCAAGTATGATATATTTGAGGTTGAACTATTAATTTCTCTTTTATTACTAATTTAAGTACTCTATTAAATTGTTTGAGATGATCAAATAATTCTCTCCTATTTATCATGAAGAATATATGAATGCGTTTATATACTATTAATAATATTGTGTGTGACATTGATCACAATTTAATTATGATGTTGAATCCCTCCTTCAAGATCATATTGGGTTATTGAAGAACCATTTTCATATAAATCCAAGAAATAAATATTTGGGGTTTGTTGCCTAGAACTCTCCCTAATCCAAGATATTCAAAGATATATCTTTTAGCCAAAGAGGAGAACCACCTCTCTAAAAAATAAGAGGGAATAGTGTCCTCATGAGATTATTTTTTCGGTCCTGACAGATTCAAGCATCAACGCACCCTCACTCTCTTTCTCTTCCCATCCATTTATATCTCCCTATTCCTCCCCCCCTCTCTCTTTCCCTCCCTTGATGTCTCCATTCCTCACTTTCTCTCCCTATATCTCTCCCTCCCTCTCTCTATCTCTAGATCCCCCCACTCTCTCTCTTTCCCCCCATCTACCCCTCTCTCTCACACACACTCCTTGTCCATTTTCCCTTCTCTATCACTCTCTCTCTCCCTCTCTCTCCCCCCTTTCCCTCTCTCTTTGTCTATATACCT
>ML789661.1:91272-113771 GCA_009831015.1 Picea engelmannii
ATCTCTCCCCTCCTCTCTCTTTGTTCCTCTCCCCTTATCTCCCTCTCTCTCCCTCTCTCACACAATGTCTCTCTTTCTTCCTCCATAACTCCCTCACTCTCCCTCTCTTTTCTCTCTAACCCTCTGTTGGAAACACCTACCAAACTTATAGGGGGGTGAATGAGTGTGGGGATATTTTCCCAAAACTTCCCTCTTAATCAAAACTCATTAGTTAGCATTCAACATTTACTCATTACTCATTGTTGTCATTTATAACCAGTTAGATGTGAACAAATATCAACAATATATCATCAACAAGTCATCACCATAAGGAACACAAATAACACAATATGTATGTACAATTTTACTTTTATTACGGACTACAATCCTTGGGGTTTTTCAACAGAAACCAAATAGAGTACAACTCTACAATATCACCAGCTCTATCATGCAAGACTCAACTTATACACTCAACACCAACTGAGATGAGGAAAAAATCCTCAATAGATATCAATCTGCAATAGGTACACAACCTGTCAGTAGTGCAGCCCACGTGTGTATGTGCCCTGACTCACTACAGCCCGCGTATGTACGCGACCAGTGTATACAACACCCTGCGTATACCTTCTGAGATATTAGGGTTTATCCTTCAAGATCAGCTCAGATCCTCTGTAAACAATTTGTCATTCTCTTATGTTTCTTACTATCCAAACTGACCACCAACCAATCAAAACACATCCAAGCTTTCCAATAGCTTGCTCATGCTCCACAACCAACCAATATGAATGCTAACTCAAACATGCATAAGCAACTAATATACCATAGCAATCATATCACCACTGAAACAAAAGAGTATTGATCATTCCATCAACCAGCATAAATCACATCATAGTAGTCATACCAAGAATGCACTAGGAATTCACAACACAACAAGAAACACTATCCATCAAGACAATAGTGTAACCATACTAGTGTCTCAGTGACAGATCTGAGCCCATAGAGTACAAGTCTGGAACTTGCTTCAGTCTTCAACAACCAACCATCATCTCAAACACAAATCTCCATGAATTTATCCATTGTATGCACGTGTCCTCATACAACTCGTGTATGTACGCGCCCTGGCCCATTATAACCCACATACACTTTAGAAGCTAGGTTTTCTGAAGCTCTGAGACTTTTTCTGTCAAGATCTCCGATATTGCCGAGACTTTGATGAATCCATGAAATCTTCCTCATGCTCTCTTTCTTAGAATAGATCTTCAATCATGCTCAAGAGATCCACACCAAAGATACTCTCACAAGAAGCTCTCACAAGAAGCTCTCCATTGATCCACCCAAAAAGGATGACTGCAAGAGACCATTGCTATCTTATTTATACTTTCATCCTCTAGGTTAATTAACCCATTTTTAGGTCACTTAACCCATTTCTAGGTCACTTAACCTATTTTCCATATTTTATTGTTAACCCCTTTCCATAAATAGAAAGTTCTCCAATACTTTATCATTTAAATATTCCTTCTTGATTTTGTCACCTTACTTTATCATTTCTTGATTTTTTCACTTCTCTTTATTATTTAAATAATCCACTTTGATTTTGTCACTTTACTTTATCATTTAAATCATGATTTCTTCTTTTAGGTCACTTCCACTTCTTTGACCTTGGGGGCTTCAAGCCTTCATATGTGGGTCCTCCCACTTCGTAAGGCAATAACTCTCAAACCATGAGGAGTTATGTGACATTCCACATACCACCAAAAATGGAATTACAAGCAATATCCATTGATGATAGTTTCACCAACAAATTCATTGATCTTCATATCATTATTCCACATAAAATCATGGGTCCTCCAACCATTCTTATAGGATAACTAAATCCACAAAGCATCTTCCCATGAGGGATTTCACCATAATGGGACCACTTTGGAGTTCATCCATTTATGCACCTTATCAATCATGATAAGACAATAATGATTCTTCTATACATTTTTCAACAATGCATCATATACCAATGAAACCACATCGATCCATCTTCATCATGTATCAATGAAAACTCATTGATCCATCTTCATGATATCAATGACAACTCATTGATCCATCTTCATCTATGCATTCTCATCAAGGAAAATACATGTTACATTTGATATCAATCAATCAATCAATCAATCACTTGACATCAATCAATCAAACCATTGGCATCAATGACAACATGATCCAACAATATCCCCCTTTGGCATTGATGGAAATAACAACATTGATGTCAACACCAACTACCAATTATTGATGTCAACATGTAGATAAGGCATGCTCTACATCAATAGTCAATGTGACTATCTTTCCCCATCAATAAACATACATCAATGTGATTAACTCTCCCCCTTTGACATCAATGGAAAAGGGCCATTCTCCTCTTGGGACTGCTCCCCTTGCTTGAAATATTCTTGGGGCCACTCCCCCTGTCTGAATGCCTTTCTCAAATATAAGACTCTTTTCTAGGTATGCATTTGATAAATATCTCCTCCTAGAATCATGGGAAGAAGAATGACCCCCCCTAAGGGTATGTGGGTATGTCTCCCCCTGTCTTCTCTGCAAGATGAACAATATGCTACCATATGACGATCCTTGGACCTGTTCATGCATCAAAATCATGCCATACCAAGCATTATGAAGCAAAAATATGTCAATAATGAAATAAAGAATCATGAGAAAAATATCAACCAAGTACATCCTGTACCAAAATGTGTGCTCATCATGCAAAACACACATGTACATCAACATCATGCAATGTGCCAAAATATATCATCCATGGAATGTATCAATCATATGCCTCTATCAAAATGCCAACATGTGCATCTACCTTTATGCCAACCATGTGCATTCATCAATATGCCAACCATGTGCATCTACCAATATGCCAACCATGTGCATCCACCAATATGCCAACCATGTGCATATTCCAGCCATGTGTATCTACCAAAATTCCAAACAATGTATCATATCACTCATGATATGTCTCCATCATGAACCAAGTGCCATAACCATGTATCAAACAAATACCAATTGTTTTTCTAATCAAGCAATACCAATGGTGTAGTATGATCAAGCATATGCCATGTATGAGTGTACCAAACATGTACATCACCATGCACCAATATCACAAAATGATGAATCCATCCATGTATGCCAAATCCTCCATAAAATATGTGCCAATCAAACTGTTAGTAGGTGCCTCTACCAATGTACCAATCATGCATAAACTATAGATCATCAATGATGTACAACATGATCAACTCATCAACTCACCAACCACATGTCCCAATGTGTATCCCATCCATATGCCAAATGTATGCACTAATCTTTCCAACAATTAAGCTTCCAATATATCATCAATATATATCACATAATCAAAGTGTCATAAATTCACTGTCATAACCAACATTGTTCTTCAACAGAAAATGCATCAATCCATACTCATGGGTTAGTGCCATGCACCCAATATTTTATTTTACATCATCACCTTACATAATCCAATATAGAATCATGAAAACCTGCAACAAACAATTTCAGAACTTGCAATAAACCATGTCAAACCCTGCATCGCAGAGTTATACCATCACATCAAACTGCAACCCCTATGCATAGCCCTTTTCCTTAGGCTTCACCACATATACGCGGCCTGGTGCACAATAGAGCATGTGTATATGCAACCTATACAAGGTCATCCTACGTATGTACATGACTGATACCACTATCACCCACGTATACCTCAGTAGATGACTTACTTAAGCTTCCCTTCAGTCTTTCATTTTGTTTTGGCTGCTTTGTCTTCTTCACCCACTTTTGTAGGTGCCCCTGCTCCTCAGAACTTGATCTTTGAGAATCCATTTTTTCAAATATGTCTCCCTTTCTTACCTCATTCCTTCTTCTAGCCATGCTATGTGAAGTCCTCATCATGGACTTTCTTCTTGTGTTCCAACACTCCTGGGATTTGTGGCCAAATCCACTACAGTTGTAGCATCTCATGGTGTTACAATGAACAACAATGTGTCCTACTTGATCACATCTCCAACACCTTATGGTGTTATAAAATCTTCCATTATATCTCCTTTCATAAGATATACATTCAAAATATTTGTGACCATATCCATTACATGAATAACAATGCCCATGAAAAATACTTTCATACCTTTGCTTTGGTGTCCCAAGAATAGCTTCTTCATTTTTTCCTTGTTGTGTTCTTTTGAAATTTTCTTTTCCTTGTGTAGATGGTTGTTTTGCAACATTGTCTTCCTTCTTTGATGTACTTACCTCATGCTTCTTTGAGGTGATTGCTTCAACATGTATGACTTCCTTTTTGTATCCAAGACCTGATTTATCACATGGTGATCTTTGAATTTCCAATATCTCATCCAAGATTCTTGAGCTATTAAAGAATTTGTTTGACTTCTCTACCTTCCTTCTAAGGTCAACAATTTCAGCTTCTAACTTGCAACATGACTCTTCCTTTTCATTTATTGATTCTTCAATAGTTATTCTATCCTTTTGGCTTCTTCAATTTGGGTCTTGAGATGGACAATGATTTCAAAACTTTTGCTAATCTCATCATCTACACTTATATCTTCTTTTCCATTATTTATTCTTGTGATCTCTTCTTCCTTTTCTTCTAATTGAGTTTTATTTCTCTCTTCTTGTTCTTTGAGTATTCCTTTTAACATTGAGATGTGCCTTTGACTCCTTCTAAGAAACTTCTTAGTGTTATCCGAAATATAGTTATTGTTTGTATAAAAATGATCACTTCTATATCTATATAAACCTTATTCAATTTCCTTTTGAATTTCTAATAGATTTTCTTCTATTCTTTTCATTGGATAACTACCATCAAATTTTACACAAACTGTTTCTATATCTTATTCTTCACTTGTAGAAAAGAATTCAACATCATCATCTTTTGAAATATTGCAATCAAGAGTTTTTTATTGTTCTTTACCTTCATTTGAAATATCTTCATGATCTTCCTTTTTTCCAACATCAACACATGATTCTTTGCCTTCATTTGAAATGTCTTCAAGATCTTCCTTTGTGCTATCATCACTTGATTCTTTACCTTCACTTGAAATTTTTTCAAGATCTTCCTTTGTGCTATCATCACTTGATTCTTTATCTTCACTTGAAATATTTTCAAGATCACATTTAGAAATAATGCATTGAAGGATTTTTGGAGATTCTTTACCTTTGATAATATTGATGGAGTGGTCTTCAATATCTTCCTTCTCCTTCTTTCTTTGATATGTCTCCTCTAGCTTTAGCCATAGATCCTTGGAGGAAGTGCATTGTACCATGCTCTCTTTGATAGGGCTTGAGAGTCCACTAAGAATGGTCTTGAGAGCCAATACATCATTATTCTTTCCTTCCCTTTGAGATGAAAACTTTGACTTGTTCTTCAAAGGAACTAATCCACCAATGGCTTCCTTCCAAATAGACGCTCCCATTTCCTTCAAATGTACTCTCATTTCTATTCTCCAACTAGAATATTTTTCCTCATCAAGGATTGGAACTTCATCATCCATTTGTGTGTTTATGGGTCTCCTTCAATCTTGTTAAGGCTTGTAGTGAAGGCCCACTCTGATACCAATTGTTGGACACACCTACCACACTTAGAGGGGGGGGTGAATGAGTGTGGGGCTCTTTTCCCAAAACATCCCTCTTAATCAAAACTCATTATTTAGCATTCAACATTTAATCATTACTCATTGCTGTCATTTATAACTAGTTATATGTGAACACATATCAGCTACATATATCAACAATATATCATCAACAAGTCATCACCATAATGAACACAAAGAACACAAGATGTATGCACAATTTTCTTTTTATTATGGACTACAATCCTTGGGGTTTTTTAGAAACAACTGAATAGAGTAAAACTCTACAAGAGCACCGGCTCTATCATGCAAGACTCAACTTACACACTCAGCACCAACTGAGACGAGGCAACAATCCTCAACAGATATCAATCTGTAACAGGTACGCGACCTGTCAGTAGTGTAGCCTACGTGTGTACACGCCTTGGCTCACTACAACCCATGTATGTATGCGGCCATTGTATACAACACCCTGGTATACCTTCTGATCCATTAGGGTTTATCCTTCAATATCAACTTAGATCCTTTGCAACCAATTTGTCATTCTCTTCTGTTTATTACTGTCCAAACTGATCACTAGCCAGTGACAACACATCCAAGCTATCCAACATCTTGTTCACGCTCCACAACCAACCAATATGATTGCTAACTCAAGCATGCATAAGAAACTAATATACCATAGCAATCATATCACCATTGAATCACAAGAGTACTTTTCACTCCATCAACCAACATAAATCACATCATAGTAGTCATACCAATAATTCCCTAGGCATTCACAACACAACAAGCAACACTATCCATCAAGATAATAATGTAACCATATCAATGTCTTAGTGATAGATCTGAGCCCATAGAGTCTAGGTCTGGAACCTACTTCAGTCTTCAACAACTAGTCATCAACTCAAACACAAATCTCCATGAATTTATCCATTGTACGCACCCTGTCCTCGTACAATCCACGTATGTATGCACCCTGGCCCATTACAACCCATGTACACTTCAAAAGCTAGGGTTTATGAAGCTCTGAGACTTTTTTCGTCAAGATCTCCGATATTGCCGAGACTTTGATGTGTCCATGAAATATTCCTCACACTCTCTTTCTTAGAATATATCTTCAATCATTCTCAATATATCCACACCAAAGATACTCTCACAAGAAGCTCTCACAAGAAGCTCTCACTAGAATCTCTCCATTGATCCACACAAAAAGGATGATTGCAAGAGACTATTGTTATCTTATTTATACTCTCATCCTCTAGGTTACTTAACCCATTTTTAGGTCACTTAACCCATTTCTAGATCACTTAACCTATTTTCCATATTTTAGGGTTAACCACTTTCCATACATAGAAAGTTCTCCAATACTTTATCATTTAAATATTCCTTGATCTTTTCACCTTACTTTATCATTTCTTGATTTTTTCACTTCTCTTTATTATTTAAATAATTCACTTTGACTTTGTCACTTTACTTTATCATTTAAATAATGATTTCTTCTTTTAGGTCACTTCCACTTCTTTGACCTTGGGGGCTTCAAGCCTTCATATGGGTGTCCTCCAACTTTGTAAGGCCGTAACTCTCAAACCATGAGGAGTTATGTGACATTCCGCATACCACCGCAAATGGCGTGACAAGAACTATCCATATAGGATAGTTTCACCAACAAAATCATTGATATTCATCTCATTATTCCACATACAAGCATGGGTCCTCCAACCATTATTCTAGGATAAATCAATCCGCAAAGTGCTTTCCCTTGAGGGATTTCACCATAAGGGGACCACTTTGGAGTTCATCCATTTGTGCACCTTATCAATCATGATAAGACAATAATGAGTCATCTATACATTTTTTAACAATTCATCATATACCAATGAAACCACATTGATCCATCTTCATCATGTATCAATGACAACTCATTGATCCATCTTCATCATATCAATGACAAATCATTGATCCATCTTGATCTATGCAATTTCATCAAGGACAATACACGTTACATTTGAAATCAATCAATCAATCAATCACTTGACATCAATCAATGAAACCATTGGCATCAATAACAACATGATCCAACACCCTCTACCCCACTCCCTCTCTCACACACTCTCTCTCCCTCCATCCCTTCCTATCCCTTTGCCCTCCCTTATTGTCCCTCCCCCCCTCCCTTTCTCTCCCAAAATCCCTCTCCCCATATCTCTCTCCCCTTCTCTCTCTTTCTTCTTATCCACTTATCTGCCTATCTCCCTCTCTCTCCCTCTCTTACACACTCTCTCTCTTTCTCCCTCCCTAACTCCATCCTTCTCCCTCTACTTATATCACTCTCTCTCACACACACTATTTCACTCTCTACATCCCTCTCTCTTACTCTACCCCCTTTACTCTCCCTCCCTCCTTCCCTCACTCTCTCTATACCTTGCTCCCTCCCTTCCTCCCTCCATCCACCCATATCCCTCTCTTTTCTCTTTATCCCCACCCCCATCTCTCTCTCTCTCTCCCCTCTCTTCTCTTTCTACCCCCACCTCTCTCTCTCTCTGTGTATCTCACCCCCTCTATCCCTTTATCGCTCATTCTATCTCCCTCTCTCACTCTCTCTCTACCCCCCTCCCTCTCCCTCTCTACCCTGATTTCCCTCCATATCTCTCTAGGATAATTTCCTCCCACCCTCTGTGTCTCTCCATCCCTCCCTCCCTCTCTCTCCCCCTCTCTCGCTACCCCACTCCCTCCCTCCCTCTCTCTCTAGGCCCCCTTTATTTCTCTCCCTCCCCCTCTTTCTATCCCCCTCCCTCTCTATATATCCCCCCTCTTTCTCTATCTCTAACCTCCTCCCTCTCCCTCTCTTTCCCTTCCTCCCTTCCCTCTCTACCTAAATCCCTCTCTATTACCCTCTCCTTCCTTGTCTCTCTATTCCCCCCTCCCTCTATCCCTCCCTATCTCTCCCTCCCTCTCTCCCTCCCTCTCCCTATATTCTCTCTCCACCCATCTCTCTCTCTCTAGTCCCCTCCCTCTCCCTCTTTATCTAGACCCAGGGATGATTTTAAGGATGGAAATTTATTTCAAAATATGAAAACCTTGGCAAATCTTACTAATCCCTCATATGCCAACTATAAAATGTTTGGCGATATTTTTGTAAAAATATTCAAATTTCTAAGGATTTTATATAGTTTGTATAATTTTTTGGCAATTTTTAAGGTAAAATAATTTTATCCTATAGAATTTGGGTGAATCATTTTTAGAATAGCGAATATTTTTTTGGGAAAAACCATGGAAAATTAGCCCATGAGCGAAATTTAGCCCCTAAAATCATCCATGTCTAGACCCCTCCCTCTCCCTCTCTCTCTATATCCCCTTCCCTATCCCTCCCTTGCAATATATCTACCCCCCACTCCCTCTCTCCCTCTCTCCCTCTCCCATCCCTTTCTCTCCCTCCCTCACCCCCTTCTCTCTCTCTCTAAGTCATCCCTCCCTCCCACCTGTTGAGAACTCAACACACCCTAAAAATCCTATGTAAATTTTTTCACTTTTTAGGTACGACTTGATCTTTGCACTGTATGAATTCGATTCCCTTTTGAGAAATGTTGTCTTGCTTGTTCTCTTGAATCTCATTATCTATTTAGGTTTGTATAAATTTATGAAACCCCATGAATTAAAGTGGATTAACACTTAAATAAGGAATCAACAGCCAAAACACTTCACCCAACGTGCATAAGATTCGACATCGGAGGGAATTAAGAGGTAAAAAAGAATCACTTAGAAAACATCAATCGATGAAAGCCAATCCTCATCAGTATCAGTGAAAGGAAGTTTTGTTTCATGACAAATATCACTTGCGGACATCATCGATAGTTGATACCCTTCGGCATAGGTAAAGGGTGAAGGGAGTAAACATTTAAGAATAAAGAAACAATATCATCGATAGTCGATACTCGATGCACTTGTCGGAATTAGAGAAGACCGATTCTGACCACACTAAATTTTTTTCCCCTATCACCAATTCCTGAATCATTTCAGCATCGGGCATTTTCGAGGAGGCTAATCCGAATAAAAAACACACGATAGGTTTATCTCCGATCGCCAACCCCGTATACCTATTCAACATCAGGGAAACCATGTTCATTTTAGAACTCACAAATTGAAGAAAGTCTCGACTCCGACTGATACGTGTGAATCAAGTCACTGGTCTTCAATGCCATGTGTCTTTGCCATATTGGAGAAACCGTATAGCCTATATTAACCCTGATTCATTCTTGGCTCCGTAGGTCCAAGTCACACCTCCGAGTTAGCTTTTCCACATCAGCATCGGATGATGAAATCGATCGGTGTCGAATGTTTTTCGCAGAAGGATATTAACAAAAATGTTCATGGCACATCCCTAATCCCTGATCCACCCACTGATAAAGTGACATGATGGGACGTTTTAGCACTATATATGATTATATTCAAAGAATTTAAGTGACTAATTAATTCCAAATCCTACATTAGTTGTTGCTTCATGTGAGAATCAATACGGTCGTTTAAAATTGTCGATAGAACACATCACCCTCCATGCCTCCACCGTCAACCAACAATGAATTCAAGTTGCATATATTTGGAAAAATATTTGTTTGATTTCCACTCATCACCCGAATTAAATGGTTGATACGACACGGTAATTTCTTCCTTGGTTTAAATTATCTTGAGCCATTGTAAATGAAACCATTATGTGTGAAAAGGAGTTTTAGAGAATCCGGAGAAGTGAAACGAGCAATTTGAAAGTTGCATAGATCTCGTGAGTATAAAATAGACAGGTTTAGCAAGCTTTACAGTTATGTACCAGTGTGTGGATTTTTCATGCTTACACTTCATATATATTGTATCCAGTGTTTCTTTGTACACAGTCTCTAAAATATTTATTTCGATTGCAGAAACAATGCCTACAAGAAATCCAACCACTAGGGGATTGCTGAGGGCACTGAAGATAAAAGAACCAGAGGTAGGAGAAGGGTCCTCTCCAAGGGTAGCAAAATAGTTGGAATACACTTTGAGGACGGAACCAATCATTAAGACATCTACAAAGAAGGTTTTCATTCAACCATCGATCTTTGGAGACATAGAGGAAAACACAGGGACCAAGACGACACTCCTACATTAGGGAGAACTCTTCAAAAGGATCAGCCGAGAGGAATTACATCCCACATAGTGACCCCAATGTGAGAGAACTTGACGACCAGGTATTCCCGAATATCCGACGATCATACCTGCACGTGGTAGCAAGAATAACTCCTGTGTTTCCTTGTATAGAACTTCTACAGTGGCTCATTGACCACACAAACATACGTAAGTGTTTAATAAATGACAATAGTGGTGGGTGTGTCGGGGTTTTCCTTCATGTGGAGGTCCAGAAGTATTACAAGATTAGAGACCTAGAGGAGTGACTAAACATTGATTTCGTCATAAAATTCTGCGAGCACCACGACACCAGTTGGGTGATGGCCTCATGGTGGAGAGAAGATAAAAATACACCAACCAAACCTCTACCTGGTACTAGACTGCCAACTTAAGGGATCCATACATCCACCTGATGGCTCTCATTTGCCAGTTGTATGGGGAGAAAGAATGCTCCATATTTGTAGAGGCATGGATTCCTCTAGCTTACACAATGGCCATTTATGGGAGCATCTTCAACTGGGGAGCCATCATTTCCAAGAAGCTGAGCATATGCATACAATAGGCTCAGACACCAAAATATGGAGAGACTCCAACCTTCTACATGGCTTCGTATTTACTGTATTTCATGTGCACCAGAAACATCTATGTCGGCATGAACTTGAGATGGAGCATCATGAAACTCCTGGTCCATGTATATTTCATCATATTATGGGATAACATGTACAAAAAATCCTACTCCCTTATCCGTGATGAATTCATCACAGGAATTTACTTTATTCTTTTCAAGAAATAATGCCCGAGACTATCAGATGTGGCCAAAAAGATGATATCAAAGGTCAGCCACTTGTATCTTGACGAGAATGATACCTACATCAGAGTGTTCAGGGCCACCTAAGTACCTCATCTCCTTCCCACCCATGTCCCTGACTGACTTGTTGTGGGGGAGATATGCTACCAGACCATCCTGCAAGGTTACAATGCCACTCTAGTCAAGGACAAGAAAAGGGCATTCATACCTTATGGTTTCCACATAGGCTTCTACATGGTGAAGGAAACTGCTCAGGCCAAGAAAGAAGGACTGAGAAAATTGGAGTTCAAATTCCAGACTGACCGATTCCGAAACATGAACCAAAGGGTCCAGTCTTGAAACATGCCTCGCAAGTGTCATCCTGCTAGCCATATGCCCACAACAAGTTTGAAGATGAAGTCTTTATAGAAAATTATGAGGACTGGGATGAAGTGGTGGAAAGGATGGGCAACCCCAAAATGACCAGGTTCAAATCCATGATCCTGGATGAACATAAAATGATCCTAGAACAACCGGCTCAAGGGGCCCTAATATCCAGAGAAGAAATTATAGTGGATGAAGTAGTAGAAGCTCCCCTAGTAGCCCTAGTGAAAGAAAAAAATTTCTCCACGACTCAGGATGCACGGGAAAGGGGGTTACTCATGATAGAACAGGTGCAGTGGATAATTGATCAACTGCAATATGACTCATAACTAATAAGTATGACAAGGATCCCTATCAACAACTTATATGAAGGCTAGATAGGCCCAAGCGACCTTGAATTGATAGAAATTGATGAAATTACTGGGTTAGATGACCCTGAATTCACAACACCATCGACCGGATCGTCGACAAGTGTTTCAAATCAAACAAATATAGTCAGAACATTAGGGAGAGAAAGTGCACCAAACCCCCTAAGTGAATTAATAAAAATATATGATGATGATGAGAGCGCGAAAGTATCCCTCGTGACCCCAGTACATATCGAGGAGGAAAAGGAGCTAGAGAAGGCATCTTCCCTAGTTCTCGATGCTCAAACTCATGGTCTTACACAAAATGAATAGGAAATCGAGAGTGTCTTAGACACTGAGTTGCCCAATGCACCGGAGAACAAGCAGATAGTTCACGAGATGGGCCAGGGTTAGGTGAACAAAAGGAGGAAGATACACAGCAGGAAATCGACCTCTTAATGATGGATTATCATGTAAGTACTGAACCTACCCCCAATGCCTCAATTTAAATTAGTACTCAATTCCCCGATGAGAGACAAACAAAAGTCAGGCCTTCAGAACACAGGGAGGAAGTTTAAGAACTTAGTATTCAAAAAGTATATACCATCGGGAGTCTAGGGATTACACTCACCTAGGGAGATCAACAAATCCTAGAACCCGTGGACAAAGTATATGACATACATGCCATCTCTTATGACTGGAAAAGGAAATCTATCATCCATAGAACCACCAAGAAGTGGAGGATCACTTTGGATCGCTCCATCCTCATTACCACAGAGGAAAATATGATAAATACAGAGCACGCAAAAAAATATGAACTTATCGGCGCAGGGATGGAAATCACATATGCCACCCTAGACAAAGAAAAAAGGGACAAATAGGAGTTTGTTGCTCCTTTAAAGGAATTGTACCATTTGCGCCACTTGGAGAAATATTACCAGGACACCACATAAGCCGCGGTGTACCTAAGAAGAAAATTCAAGGAGGCCTACAACAAGTTTACAGATGAATGAAACCTATTCACTGCAAGGATATCTGAGCTACAAGAAGACACTCTCATGGTGTTGGCCACGTGAAAATATATGGAGAGGTGGTACGAGAAAACGCAACAAGCCATGGAAAGAATAGTCTATATCAGCGCATTGAAAAAGGGCCAAGATGCCGAAGAACATGAGATCCGGGTGCTAAGGGAAAGAAACATCGACCACATAATGAAATCAGATGAGTATTGGGTTAAAATGTCTCAGGAATGTCATCAAGAAATCCAAGAGAATTGGGCCAAGTGCGAGAAAAGCTGGATCAGGATCAACTAGGGGATGAAAGACATCGAAATCCCCGAGTTTGGCACACTTGATGACTTTGTCAAATTGCGTGACATAGTCAAATTGCATGCCGAGCAAGACTCATCATGGGCCGAATGAATATCAAAGGTGACAGACACAACACCAGGTTAGGTGCGATAGTTTATGGAGCACCCAATCAAAGCTCGGGCTATGCTACAATAGTTAAGTTCCAATATAGTCAAGTATCAGGCACAAGCGGTAGAGATAAGAGAGATTCACTTTGCACCAATAGAACAACATAGATTCCTATATGCCAACACCTATGAGGATCTATTCCTCAAGTGGTCGGAGTACGCAAAGATTCACCCACTTAAATGATATCCTGAGATGACTCTTAGAAAGACTGATAGAAGAAGGCTCCATCTAATGAGTTTTGTTTTACTTAGTTTCAATCTAATAGTTATTTTTAGTTAATAGTATGTTATAAATCGAAGGATCGACCTAATAGGAAAGGTCAATGGTTGTTTTAAATACCCTCATTTTTTGGTTTTGTTAAGAACTATTTCAGAGTTGCCTTTAATTGAGAAGTCCTTTTGGGACCAGAGACAAATTTTTGTTTTCATAAAATGCGTGTATGATTGGATGTGGAGAATAATTAGTTCTTATTTCATCTCATGAATGGATGTTGTAATGAGTAAGAGCTACTAAATATGTTGATAATTTATCTGATTCAATGTTTTACAGTTCTTATCTTTAATGATGAAAATAAATCCTTGTGTGTTATTATGTGATTGATGATGGGAGTTGAGTGAACTATTTTACTTGCCATCGTTTATCACATGCATGTTTTCTTCTGATAAATTATATCTCAGTTAGTAATTGGAACACTCACATGGTTAACGTATTAGTACTAGGCATGTGGTAGAAGATCGTTGTCCACATGCTAGAGTGAAAGGGTTATCCCATGCTCAGCCCCTTCTCCAGTAGTTAAGTTTGTTCCCACTTTGTCACTTAGTTTTTTTATAATGGATTTATCTTATATCAGTCCCACCAAAGAGAAAACACAAAAAAGATAATGTTTGAAATGAAGGAGAAAACCTTCACAAGAAAACGTAAAGCCCGTCGATTATTTTGGTCAGATCGTAAGATCTGGAGAACCACTCCACTATTAAATGTTGCAGAGTCTAGTTGGGCCTCAGTGGTGGTTTTTCTTCCTACTGTTGAGTTTAAGGGATTTAGGACCCCTCAACAGAATTGGCGCTAGAAGGAGGGCCTAAGAATGAATGGTTGAATATGTATTTCACATAATATTTCAGACAGCCTGTAGATTCAAAAAAAACCCACATGCATGGCTAGTCATTCCCAAGATATCCCACACACATTGAATACTCCTGAAACAAGTAAATCATTCAAGCTTGTTCCCTGATATACCTTATGCTCTTAATCATGAGGAATTGAATCAATTCAGAAGAATCAAAAGAGCATACACCTGGAAAATCGGTGTGTTTCCCTTAGATCCATTACTTCCTCAAAGAAAACAAATAAGCAGACCAGTGGTCGAATCCCCAAACCAGGTTTTCATGTAGATAGTAGAAGACCTAATAGATTTCTCCCTCACTAAAATCAAACATCCTCTTAATCTAATCCCCGAAACATCCGCCGATAACTTCTCCGAGCCCGACGATTTTTCAAAAGAAGAAGGGTTTAACTCAGGATCTGAGGACATGGAAGATAACCATGACTATGATGAACAAAGGGGAAAACCACCTCATAATAATCAACCTTGGTTGGCCAGAGATGCTTTGTCCATCCTCGGATGGGTACATAACCTTCCCCGACACCCATAGAAGTTACTTCCTAAATTTAACCCTGAAACCTCAGGATTTCCTGAAGACCATACAAAGATATTCATACTAGCTACCAGACTTATGAATGTCCAACATGAAGATGTAGTTTGTAGGATTTTTCCCTACACTTTCAAGAATTCAGCCTCCACATGGTATTTTAACTTACCCGTAGGATCCATAACTAGTTCAACGAAGTTTCAAAAGGACTGTCTAGATAAATTTGCAGAAGAAACTACTACAATAGCTTTGATGGCTGAGTTGTTTTATGCCACCATGAGTTCGAAGGAAAGGGTCAAATAATTTAATCAAAGACTCACCACCATCTTAAACAAATTCCATACCGAGGCTAAACCTACTCAGGAGTTGAAAATCGAAGTATACACAAATTATCTCCCTTCTTCTATTTCCATGTTTGTGAAGAGGGCTGTCAAACCAACCCTAACTGAGAATTTTTAAGAAGCCAAAACGATAGAGTTCCAAATGAAGGGATGTAAAGAAGGCCAGGTTTCCTTAGTTAAGAAAGAAGTTCAACCTCCTCCCAAGAGAGGACCATTGCTTACTAGAGCCCCAGGGAAACAAACAGAACAAGCTCCTAAAAAGGGAAGTGGAGACATAGAAGACCTACAATGCATGTTCAAAAAAATATCAAATGAAATCATATACATGAAGAGAAGTGCACGATAGGGAAAGAAAGGCTAGAGGCGCTATAAGCCTTTCTTTAAAAGGAATCCACCGTTCAAAGAAATTGAACCTCCCCCAGACAACCTAAACATTGATCCGGGAAATGTAGCATTCAAATATTTCTTCACTTATCACCAAGAGAATCACTCTGAAAGAGACTTCCCTCAATGGGTGAATGCCATGAATTTTATGGCCACCGATTTCTAGATGAAGTCTCCCTGACTGAGCAATAAAGTGGCTCTAGTATGAATTTGTCGATCGGGAAGAAATTGCTCCACCAGAAGAAACAACCATGTCGATATGGGATCCTGGCCTAGATATGCCTTCCGATGACCTGTTTGAGGTTCAAGAACCACCTGTAGAAGTATTCATTGTGAAAACATGAAGTAGGGGTCAACCTGTCTCAAACGAACTTACTATGACCCAAACTCTGGGAGGGAGACCAACTCCCGATCACCCGAAAGCACCTTTTTCTCCCCGAAGAAACCCTATAAACAACCATACATGAGAATTGTCCAAGATGGATTACAACATAGTAGAATATTTGAAGAAGTTGAAGGCTAATATATCTGTTATGGACATATGTAGAATCCTTCAACAAAAAAACTTCTTGTTACAAGATTTGAAGTCAGTAGAAAATTATACAACAAGCACTAACCAAGGGGGAAGTCTAACTCCCACAGACCCAATTAATAAACCAAATGTGAATGCCTACTCTGAAGATAAGAAGGGAAAACCTTTTGTCCCACCATTCCTTTTAACGTTTGAATTCTTCAATAGAAACCTCCATAATTGTTTGGTCAATTTAGGAGAATATTCTAATGTTATTCCTTTGTCCATTTGCAAAAAATTAAACACCATTCCTCTCAAAAGAGATAAACATGTAATACAACTAGACAGAACCTAGGTGAAGGTTATGGGAGAACTCAAAGATGTGATGATCATAATAATGACTCACCCTAAATTTGTGTGAGTAATTTCATTATCGTAATAGATGTCCCAGAAGATTATGGACTTATATTAAGCCGAGATTGGTCTACGAAGTTAAATGGATACTTTAGTACAGAATAGGAGCATCTTTGGCTACCATTGAAGGGACATACAATTATGATTAGAATTTATAGGGAAAGATATCTAAAACATAATGTCACTGACTTAGAAACCCTAAATGAACCCTCATCGACAAATTTCCCTATGCTAGGAATTTATTCTTGTGATTCCTACTTTGGGAACTTCCCCCCTATCTCATTTGATGTCCCTCTTACTCAAAACTCTGAAATGTTTTTTCAATAGGAATTGCCAACAATGGCAGAGGAAACCCTCTTCTGCCAAGAACTTGTGTTATAAATTGTAGAACAAATAGGAGGAAAAGAGGAAAGTGACAAGAAAGAGGAAGCTGATAGATTTTTCCCACAAGTTTGGAACTTATACTTTGATGGCTCTAAATCACAAGAAGGGTCTGGGGCAGGGTGCATCCTCATTGATCTGAAAGGTAAAGAACATTTCCTGTCCTGTAGACTTAAATTTGAATGTACAAACAATATCGTTGAATATGAAGCTCTAGTACAATGGTTAAAGAAAGACATAGCCTTAAATGTCAAAGAATTGAAGGTTTTCAGAGACTCTGAAATCATCATTAGACAAGTAAGGAATACTATACATTGCAATTCTCCACACCTGAAGAATTACCAACAAGAAGTGCACAAGCTAACAGAGCATTTTGAAGCCTTCAACATTACAGCGATTCCCAGAGAAAAGAACATTCTTGTTGATTCCCTGGCAACCGCTACTTCAAGTCTATCACCTCTAGAAGATTATGAAGCCTCCCGATTCACTGTAGAATTGTTTTACAAACCCTCAGTGCCCAAAAATATTTCTAATTGAAATGATTTTGAAGGAGATGAACAAATTAAAAACTTTCTGACCAATCAAGACAATTTTAAGGACTTGGCTAATGACGATGAAATATTCCAGGAACAATCAACAAGAACCGATCCTCATATAGATCAACCCACTGGAAAATCGAAGCCTCACATGATACTAAAGGGGATAGCCAATTTAGAAAACCTTTTTGACCTAAGAGAAAGATTTAAGGGGTCAAAAAAAGTGAAGATCGACAATTCCTGTCCCATGCATGAAACTATAAATCTCAGAACTTTGAAAAAACCCCAAAAACATAAACCTCGGCAAGACAATATCAAAACAGGAAAGGAAGGCCTATCTAAAACTTTTCAGACAATATTAAGATGTCTTTGCGTGGTCCTACCGATATTTGAAAACTTATGGTACTCGTATATTTCAACACACTATCCCTTTAAAGCCTAAAGTAAAACCCTACCAATAGAATCTCTGGAATTACCACCCATCCCTGTAGCCTCTAATGTGTCAGGAATTAAAGAAATTGTTAGATGCCAAAATTATCTTCCAGGTTAGACACTCTGCATGGGTGAAAAATTTGGTTCCTATAAGGAAAAATTCTGGGGAGATTCACCTATGCGTAGATTTGAGAAATCTCAACAAATCTTTGGAAAAAGACAACTACTCAATCCCACCAATGGAGAAACTCCTGCACACTGTGTCTGGCTCTGAAATTTTCTCCTTGTTGGATGGTTTCTCAGGTTACAACCAAGTTCTAGTTTCAGAATAAGACCACTTGAAAAATACCTTCCAAACCAAGTGAGTAACCTTCACTTACAAACGCATGCCTTTTGGGTTAATCAATGCAGGAGCGACCTTCCAGAGGGCTATGGACATAGAATTTTTGGGACTAATCAACAAGTTTTTAGTAGTCTACTTGGACGACATGACTATGTATTCAAAGAATAGGGAAGATCACATCCAACATTTAACCTAGATTTTTGAAAGGTGTAGGAAGTACAACATATCCTTAAACCCGAAGAAAACTATTTTCGATGTCGAGGAAAGTAAGTTGTTAGGACACATTATATATCAAGCAGGCATCCACATAGACCCAGAAAGGATTAAGGATATATCTCAGATTCCATTACCTCACAACAAAAAGGCTATGCAATCCTTGTTCGAGAAAATCAATTTTGTGAGGAAATTCACACCTGATTTCACGGAAACTATCAAACCCTTACAAAGAATGATTCATAAAGATGCTGAATTTAAGTGGGATGGTGAACATAAGAAGGCCTTCAACAATATTAAGACTGCAATATCTCAGGCCCCAGTGTTGTGAAGTCTTGATTTCAATAAATATTTCTTCCTCTATACTTTCTCCTCTGACAAATTGTTAGCCTCTGTATTGACTCATAAGGATGACGACAACGAGGCCCCAGTGTCATTCATGAGCACTAATATCCAGGGGGGCGAAATAAATTACCCTGTTATAGATAAGAAAGCCTATGTGGTATACAAGGCAGTAAAACACTTCAGATATTACATCCTCAAGAACCACACCAAAGTAATCATGCCTCACCCTATAGTACGATCCCTATTTACTCAACAGGAGATGGGGGAAACAAGAGGAAATTGGATGACAGTAGTCCAATAATTTGATCTAGATATAAAACTTTCTAAACTAGTTAAAGGACAAGGGTTATGAAAACTGAAAGTTGAAGCTCAAGACCAAGTAAATGAAGACCCTGGATGGGAGAATGAAATGGCATTATGGTGTGGTGAAGTTTCATACATCTCCCTAGGGAAAGAGTCTTGGTATGAGAAATTGACTTATCTCCTGCACCATGGGACTTTCCCAGAAAACCTAAACCCTAGGGAAAGGAGATATCTCAGGTTAAAATTTGCACAATATCGCCTCATAAATTTGGTACCCTTTCGGGTTAATTATGATGGGGTACTTTTAATATGTCTTGAACGTGAATATGTAGACAAGGTTCTGAAGGAGCTCAATGATGGTCCTACAGGTGGAAATTTTTTAGGGGACACCACCACTCTTAAGATACTGAGAGTTGTCTATTATTGGCCCAATTTGTTCAAGGATGCTCACACATACCCTAGAAACTATGAAAATTGTGAAATAAGTGTTGGGAGGGAGAAGAGAGAAGCGGTCTGATCAGGGGATCAAATTTTGCTCAAAATTTCAAAGTGCTCGAAATGCAATGAAAACAATGCCATTGCGTCTGTCTCATCTTCCTGATTCTGGCGGTATATTTACTTTGTCAAATGGGCTCTGTATGGAGAAGATATTGCATTCTGTTCGTCAAGTCAAACATGCAAAATTTTGGTGCTGACTGTACAGTCCGTATAGTCCGTACAGTCTGACGTGGAAGGACCGTACAGACCATATGGATGATGTGGCAACATCTGGTTGGTTGATAGTTGTTGAATCGGGAAGTGACAGATGTCCTTTGGTGGAAAATGGTATGAGGACGTGGCCCAATCCGTGGGCACCATGTGTCACTCGTTGATTGGTTTATGGTTGTATGTAAAATTATGGGAGTCCGTGGGGTTCAACCCCTGGACCTCCCCCACCACATAGCGCCTTCGTACGACTGCCTGACCATTGGACCACGAGTTGGTTCTTGTTATATATATATGTTTGATTATATTTGAATTCAAACTTATGTAATATTCAACGGGGGGTCGGGCCGGGGCTTAGCCCCGACCCATGGTTTTATTACACAACATATGACCATTGTAATATTACCCATGCGCAATTGTATTACATACCATATAATCCCCGTTTTAAACTATACCATTGTGTATAAAGCATGGGGGGTTATTTTATATAGCCCGTGGTTTCCCATATGACCGGAGTGCGGGGAAGTTATACCCATTGTAACAAATTAACTACTTTTGCCATTCGCGCGGTCACATAACTTGCCATATGCCCAGGTGCCTAGGTGGTTAGGGGCTAGTGCGCCCTTAATCATCCTACGGTTTGCACCATTAGCGCGGTTGCGCCTGATGCTGGGTTTTCATGCTTAAATTTGCGTGTGATCCAGGTTCAAACAAGGCGGGTGCATTTTGTAGATGGAGAGACAACAAGCTTGAAGAGGGAGACTTCCAGGAGGCCTAACTTCTTCATTTTTCGACCGATTGAGGTGCCGAAAGAGACCAGACAAGGGTTTTGGGACGCTTTGAAGCCACTGGAGCAATCGGTTTGTCAATTTGAGCATTGTAAGACATGTTTTTTGAGAACTTTTGAGCAATTAATAATAATGATCCATTGGAAGTTGGACCAGGAGATGTATCCCATAAGAGGGGTGAACTCCTTTATCAATTGTTGTGTTTGTGTGCTTATGTTCATTGATTATGTTGTTGTCTATGTATAATTTGCATAAGTAATCCTTTAATCTATGTGTTGCAAATTGATCCTTTTGATTTAAACACATAACATTTACATTGCAAATAAATTCAAGTATTTCAAGTCTTCTTCATTTTTAGATCAAGTTGGTATTAGAGCACTAGTTCAGAGCACTAGTTTTTGAAGACTTGATTGTTTGCAAGTTTTGTTTCTGATTCTCACAAGGTTGAAACTCACAAGAGGAGAAGGTCAACTTGTGGAGCCAATTTCTCATCCGACAAGGAGGAAGCATATTCATTCACCGCAAGTTTCAGAGAGACATTCACCAAGCATGGCTCATGCAGAAAGTCATGAACGTGTTCCTGCCGAAAATGAAGATCTTAAAGAGGCTGTCATGGAGCTAAGAGAGATGATTAAGATCTTGATGGAAAGGAACATATTGTCACAGGGTGAAGGCTCCAACCCTTCAATGCATAAGGGAGGTGGTGGTGACAAAACTCCAGGCGGAAATGGAGGGAATGGTGCTTCTCCACCACCCTCTCCTCCATCATCTTCTTCTTCCTCTTCTTCTTCTACCAGTTCAAAACATCTTCTGAATTATCCAAAGGGGCATGGTAAAACTCCTTCGCAAATTCCTTCATTAAAGCTTGATATAAAATTTGAATTGCCAATATACAATGGAGAAGTTAATGCTGAAAAGTTAGATAATTGGATACGTCAAATTGAGGTATATTGTAGAATACAAAAGATTCAAGATGATGAAACCAAAATTCAGCTTGCTTCATTAAGATTAGATGGTTCATCACTTATTTGGTGGGAATCTAAGACATAGGAGGAAATGAAAAAGCATGGAAAAATTTTGCTTTCTTGGAATGATTTCATTATCGCAATTAAAAAACAATTTTATCCATTGGCATATAAACAAAAGGCAATTATGGAATGGCAGAATTTTAGACAAGATAAAGGACATAATGTACAAAGTTTTACTCAGGAATTTAGGAGAAGATCTTTGGTTTTGGGAGTTTATTTGTCTTCATAGGAAACTTTGCTCAAATATATTGGGGCTTTACATAGTTATTTAATACATACTATACTCATGTTTAATCCTTCGAATCTAGATGAAGTTTGTGTACAGGCTACTCATTTGGAAGCAAGGGGAAGGAACGAT
>ML789661.1:116103-132832 GCA_009831015.1 Picea engelmannii
TTGGGTTTGTACACTCCACTTCCAGTTCCTTCTCGACCTTGGGAAAGTATTTCCATGGATTTTTTTGGTGGTTTACCTATGTCGAGAAGAGGTCATGATTATCTTTATGTTGTGGTTGATCATTTTAGCAAGATGTGTATTTTTATGCCTTGCACTAAGCAGGTGACAATAAAACAAACGACACAGTTGTTCTTTCAAAATGTTTGGGTGCATTTTGGATTGCCTAAGTCCATTATTTCTGATAGGGATTCTCGATTTGTTGGAAGTTTTTGGTCGAGTTTATGGGCACTCATGGACACTAAACTTAAAAAGAGCACAACTTTTCATCCACAAATAGATGCTCAGACAGAGGTGGTAAATCGTACAGTGGTACATATTCTTCGTGCTTATTGCAGCAAGCATCCTAAACTTTGGGATGAACATTTACACTACATTCAACATGCGTACAATCGAGCTAAGCACTCTTCGACGCAAACGTCGCCATTTGAAGCATGTTTTGGCTATTTTCCCAAGTCGCCTTTAGATTTTATCTTTGGGAAAGATATTTTTGTCGATGGTCAATATGACATCGATAGGCCAGAGAAGTTCATTGAACAAATTCAGTCGATACATCAGGTGGTGCAAGAGCAGTTGGAAAAGAGTCAGGCCAAGTACGAGATGAGACATGACAAGCATCGTGTTGATCACAGTTTCGAAGTTGGGGATGAAGTTTGGATTTACATCAACAAGGAGAGGCTTAAAGGAGAAGGTAAAAAGTTGAAACCGATTCGATATGGTCCTTTCAAGATTGTTGATAAGATTGGTAACAATGCTTTTCGTTTAGATTTGCCTTCTTATATGCAGATGTATGCAGTTGTTAATGTTGAGAATATGAAGTTGTATGAGCCTCCATTGATTGATGATCAAGGAGAGCATGTTCAGATTCCTTCTATCAATGATTTTTCTCCAGAGTATCTAACAGAATTGCAGGAAGACACCATCCTTGACAGGAGGATGCGAACTTCGAAGCGAGGAAATGTGGAGTATTTGCGAGTTGGTCTTAAAGGGATGAATCCAAGAATGGCCAAGTGGATTGAGGTTGAAAGGGTGAGGGAACTATAACCTCATCTTCACATAGACTGAGAATAGTCTTTTGGAGGTCCAAAATCTTCCCAATGGGGAGGTGTGATCAGGGGATCAAATTTTGCTCAAAATTTCAAAGTGCTCGGAATGCGACGAAAATAGTGCCACTGCGTCTGTCTCGTCTTCCTAGTTCCGGCAGTATATTTACTTTTTCAAACGGGCTCTGTATGGAGAAGATATCGCGTTTTGTTCTTCAAGTCAAACAGGCAAAATTTTGGTGCTGACTGTACAGTCCGTACAGTCTGACGTGGCAGGACCGTACAGACCGTACAGATGACGTGGCAACATCTGGTTGGTTGATAGTTGTCGAATCGGGAAGTGACATGTGTCCTTTGGTGGCAAATGGTATGAGGACGTGGCCGAATCCATGGGCACCACGTGTCACTTGTTGATTGGTTTATGGTTGTATGTAAAATTATGGGAGTCCGCGGGGTTTGACCCCCGGACCTCCCCCACCACATAGCGCCTTCGCACAACCGCTCGACCATTGGACCACGAGTTGGTTCTTGTTATATATATATGTTTGATTATATTTGAATTCAAACTTATGTAATATTCGACGGGGGGTCGGGCCGGGGCTTAGCCCCGACCCGTGGTTTTATTACACAACATATGACCATTGTAATCTTACCCGCACGCAATTGTATTACATACCATATAATCCACGTTTTAAACTATACCATTGTGTATAAAGCACGGGGGGTTATTTTATATAGCCCGTGGTTTCCCATATGACCGGAGCGCGGGGAAGTTATACCCGTTGTAACGAATTAACTGCTTTTTCCATTCGCGCGGTCACATGACTTGCCATATGCCCATGTGCCTAGGCGGTTAGGGGTTGGCGCGCCCTTAACCGTCCTATGGTTTTCACCGTTGGCGTGGTTGCACCCGATGCTGGGTTTTCACGCTTAAATTTGAGTGTGAGCCAGGTTCAAAAAAGGGGGGTGCATTTTGTAGATGCAGAGACAACAAGCTTGAAGAGGGAGACTTCCAGGAGGCCTAACTTCTTCATTTTTCGACCGATTGAGGTGCCGAAAGAGCCCAGACAGGGGTTTTGGGACGCTCTGAAGCCATTGAAGCAGTCGATTTGTCAGTTTGAGCATTGTAAGACATGTTTTTTGAGCACTTTTGAGCAATTAATAATAATGATCCATTGGAAGTTGGACCAGGAGATGTAGCCCATAAGAGGGGTGAACTCCTTTATCAATTGTTGTGTTTGTGTGATTATGTTCATTGATTATGCTACTGTATATGTATAATTTGCATAAGTAATCCTTTAATCTATGTGTTGCAAACTGATCCTTTTTCTTTAAACACATAACATTTACATTGCAAATAAATTCAAGTATTTCAAGTCTTCTTCATTTTTAGATCACGGTCCCACTCCAACCAGTGACTGTTTCTAGTCCTTTTGAGAAATGGGGATTAGATATCATAAAAGAAATTACACCAAGTTATTCAAAGCAACATAAGTACATACTTACTGCCACTGATTATTTCACGAAATGGGCAGAGGCCATCCCTCTGACTCATGTAAACGAGAAGATAGTGATCCAATTAAAACAACAACAACTAATCACAAGGTTCGGTGTCCCTTCTTTCCTTTTTTTTGATAATGCAGCTTATTTTTCTTCCACCTTATTAACAGATTTTTCCCTAGACAAAGGAATCATAATTAGATACTTTGCAAATTATTATCCACAGGTAAATGGAGTGGCATAATCAACTAATAAGAACCTAGTGAGGATATTGAGGAAATGGTTACAAACAACCAGAGGAATTGGCATAATCTACTTCATAATTCTTTATGGGTTGATAGAGTCACACCCAAGGAAGCTATAGGGAATACCCCATACTTTCTAGTATACGAGAAGGAATCCATTCTCCTGAACAAGCTTTATCTTCCATCTCTTCAACTTGCCCAATATTCCAGAGGGAAACCCTAATCAATATTAAAACAAAGAATTGACACCCTGATCATGTTAGAAGAAGAAAGGGAGAAATATAAATCAAATATCATAGCCCACCAGCAGGTAGTTAAAAGGTGGTTCGATAATCATAAGGCTAAAGAGAATAATTTTGAAGTAGGAGACTTAGTCCTAAAGTGGGATAGAACAAATGAGCCCAAAGGAAAACATTATAAGTTTTAGAATCTATGGATGGGACTGTTCTAGGTGGTTGAGAATATTGGGGTAGGAACCTATCGAATGCATAATCTGAGGGGGGAATTTGACGCCCTCCCAATGAATGGACAAGCCCTAAAAAAATATTTTCATTAAACAAAAAAAAACAAATTCGTTTATGCTTTCATGATGTTTATTTCGATTGTGAAACACAATTTTGTTTTATCTTTTGCTATTGTTCTTCTCAGCTTTTGAAAGATTGTGTTTAGCAAGACAATGATTGATCTCAAAACATGCGACATAGAGAACTATGTTCCTAACTCATCGCTCACATCCAAACATAAGAAATTTTGAGGAACCTGCGATTGTTTGAAGAGATTCTCTATCCAACTTGCACAGATGAACAACTTTGGAGAAATACGGAAGCATCTTCTTAGTGTTCTGGTAAAACCTTAAGGGAAATATGATAAGATGGAAATGAATAAATTCAACTCAGAGATAGAGCTAGTGAGTTTCACCTTAACCATCTCATTCTTGCAAATAATAGACATCCTCCTCTCGCACTCGCTTAGGGCACTCTGTCGAAATAAAAGTAAACTATATCAAATGAGCGCACAGTAGGAGAGGGTATGAAGATATCTCTGTCAGGGATATGGATGCTTTCTAGCAGTGAAGCAAGGTCTGTGATGTCAGGGTGACTCCACTGGGGCTATGGACGCTTGTTGGTAGTGGAGAAACACCGTAGAAAAGGAATAAGGGTGACTAAAAGGCCTAGTTCTAGTGAATTATTTACTAGACTCTTGTCAAAATTGGGCATGAGTCAAGGTTACAGGAAAAGAAGGTGGAATAAAGGTTCAAAACCCCACAGGTAAGCCCAGATGTGTCAACCGGGGAATTTCAAATGCAAGGGTGAAAGGGGATACGTTAAAACCCAGTTAAGTTATTCACCATATTTTTCATCAATCGATCCCAAGGGAGGAACAAATATTATTCTTTTGCCGAGTAAGTCACCATGTTTTGAGAACTCAATGCACCCTAAAAAGACTATGTCAATTCTTTCACTTTTTGGGTACCACTTGATCTTTTCACTGTCTGAATTCGATTTCCTTTTGAGAAATGCTTTTTCTTGATTGTTCACTTGAGTCATTAGATATTTAGGTTTGTATAATTTTATGAAACCCCATGAATTAAAGTGGATTAACACTTAAATAAGGAATCAACATCCAAAACACTTCACCTAACACTCATAAGATTTGACATCAGAAGGAATTAAGAGGTAAAAAAGAAACACTTTTAAAAAATCATCCACTGAATGCCAATCCTCACTAGTATCGGTGAAACGAAGTTTTGTTTCATGATAAGTATCACTTGCGGACATCGCCGATAGATGATCCCCTTTGACATTGGTAAAGGGAGAAGGGAGTAAATGTTTAAGTAGAAAGAAACGATATCGTCGATAGTTGATACCCAATGCTCTTGTCGGAATCGAAGAAGACCAAATCGTGATGAACATTTTGACCATGCTAAAGAGTTTTCCCCTATCATCAATTCTCAAAGCATTTCGGCATCGAGCGTTTTTAAGGAAGCTAATCCGAAGAAAAAACATGTGATAGGTTTATCCTCAATCGTTGTTACACATTATTTTCATCATCCCTATGACCGTTAATGATGTAAACCTATATGTTTCCTTCAGAGGGGTCAGTGGCCTGAGTTCCTGAAGAGAGAAGGGAGAAGAACTTTTCCTGAGAAACGAAGTTGCATTTTCCCTTGTAAAAACCCTGTAAAAAAGGAAGTTCGCAGGTTTCTATATAGGCAGGGTGCGAGAATGCCTGATTCTCGCAGGTTGCACCATAGCTGGGTTGTACGAGGTTCATAGGTTGGTCTATAGGCAAGGTGCGAGAATGCCTACACATGGGAAAAATGAGTGCTTTCTCAAATCTTATAGAAAGAGAAACTTCCATGGTGAGGTGGCATCTGAATGGTTTGGATCTTACTCGCTTTCATGATTTAGTGGGATCATCCTAATCTCCTCACCTTATCCTCTTCAACTTATAAAAGGAGAGGAGCTCTCATGGAGAAAGTTAGCTTGGAGCTTTTGGGATTGGCTAAGTTGGATTTGGATTGGAATTATTAGCTTGGTTGGAGTGGCTTTGAGATTTTCTTTGTCAAGATAGATTGTGAGTAGCTATCAGATCCATGGTCTTAGAATCCTTGGAGCAAGAAGTGTGTGGGGAACAAAGGATAGTTGGAAGGGACCTTACGACATCAAGGCCATGGTTGTAATCTCTCTTTCACATTTAATATGATATAGTAATATGATTCTTTCCTATAAAGCTTGTTGTGTTTTGTTGTATGATTCCTTGATCACATACATAGGTTTATATTGAGTTTATGCTATTACTATCACTTTGGTTGGTTGTGTTCTTTTGCAAGTTCATCATTGTATGAGCATTGAAATGGAGCTAGGATGGTGATGGTGAGAGGAAGCGACATTTAAACGGTATGTCACTCATCCCTCTTTAGTTAGTAAATTCAATATCTAAAACTTAAGGAAAGCATCATGTTCTGGTGTGTTTTGTTCTAGATCTAGGTGGATCTAGGGAGATCAGTTAGTTTCCACACCTACTGATTAGTCCGATAACAATCGTCAACCCCCGATACCTTTTCGACATCGACGAACCCAAGTTTATTTTAGAATTCAAATCTTGAATAAAGTCCTGAATCAGACTGATACACGTGAATCAAGTCACTAGTATTCAACACCACATGTATTTTCTATATTGGGGAAACCGTACGGTCTATATTAACCCCGAGTCATTCTTGGTTCCCTAGGTCCAAGTCACACCTCCGAGTTAATTTTTCCACGTCAACACCAGACGATGAAATCGATCGACGTCAGAGGCTTTTCGCAGAATGATATTAACAAAAAAATTCATGGCACATCCCTGATCCCTGATCCTCCCACTGAGAAAGAAACACGATGGGACGTTTTATTGCTAGATATGATTAGATTCAGAGCATTTAAGGGACTAATTAATTCCAAATACTGCATTATTTTTTTCTTCGTGTGCGAATAAAAATGACCATTTAAAATTACCGATAGACCACATCACCCTCCTTGCCTCCACTATAAACCCACGATGAATTCAAGTTGCAGAGATTCGACGACATATTTTTTTGATTTCCACTCATCACCTGAATTAAATGGTTGATACGAAACCTTAAGTTCTTCCCCAGTTTAAATTATCTTGAGCCATTGTAAACGAAACCATTCTCCGTGCAAAGTTGTTTCAAAGCATCCGAAGAATAGAAACAATAAATTCAAAAGATGCAAAATTCCCATGAGTATCAAATAAAAAGGTTTAACAAGATTTACAGGTATGTACTAGTCTGTGGATTTTTCATGCTTACACTTCAGATATATTTTATCCAGTGTTTCTCTGTACGCAGTCTCTAAAATATTTATTTTGATGGCAGGAACAATGCCTCTAATAAAGCCGACCACTAGGCGATCGTCAAAGCTAAAATAACCAGAGGTAGGAGAAGGGTCCTCTCCAGGGGTAGAAAAATAGTTGGAATAGTCTCTGAGGCTGGAACCAGTCATTAAGACATATACAAATAAGGTTTTCATTCAACCGCCGACCTTTGGAGACACATAGGAAAACACAGGGACCAATACGACACTCCCACATTAAGGAGAACTCTTCAAAAATATTAGCCGAGAGGAGTTACCAGAGTACATTCCACACAGTGACCCCGATGTGAGAGTGCTCGAGGACCAGGTATTCTTGAATATCTGACAGTCGTACCTGCACATGGTAGCAAGAAAAACCCATGTGTTTCCCTATATAGAACTTCTACAGTGGCTCATAAAACACACAGACACATATAAGTGTTTAATCAACGATGATAGTGGTGGGTGTGTCAGGGTTTTCCTTCCTATGGAGGTCTAGAAGTATTACAAGCTTAGAGACCCAGAAAAGTGATTGAACATTGATTTCATCGTAAAATTCTATCAGTGCCATGACACCAGTTAGGTGATGGCCTCATGGTGGAGAGAAGATAAAAAGTAGACCAACCAGACCTTCGACTGGTACTAGACTGCCAACTTAAGGGAGGCATACATCTACCTGAGGGATTTCATCTCTCGGTTGTATGGGGAGAAAGACTGCTCCAGATTTTTAGAGGCATGGATGCCTCTAGCTTACACAGTGGCAATTTCTAGGAGAGGCTTCAATTAGGGAGCCATCATTTCCAAGTATCTGAGCATCTGCATACAATAGAATCATACACTGAAAGATGGAGAGACTCTAGCCTTCTGCATGGATTTGTATTAACTAGATGTCATGTGTGCCAGAAACATGTTTTCCGGAATGAACCTGAGCTAGCACGTTGTGGAACTACTGGTCCATGTATATTTCAACACCTTATGGGAGAACAAGTACAAAATATCCTAATCCCTTATTTGCAATGAATTCATCACACGAATTTACTTTATTCTTTTCAAGAAAGAATGCTTGATGCTATCAGATGTGGCCAAAAGGATGATATCAAATTTCATCCACTGGTATATTGATGAGAATTATACCTACATTAGAGTGTTCAGGACCACCAAATCACCTCATCTCCTACCAACGCATGTCCCTGACCGACTTTTAGTGGGGGAGATATGCTACCAGACCATCTTGCAATATTACAATGCCACTCTGGTCAAGGATTGTTGGAGTTACTTCACACACACCTAGGATTTATTTTTCCTAAGGTTTTTATTTGTTTATTAGTCATAATTAGTCATTATCCAGTCTCCTATATTTTATGAGAGAATATTCCACCTGGAGAATATTCTCTTTCAGTTCACACTTCAGTTTGACTAGTTGAGTTGAGTTTAGATGTTGCATTGGGATCATCACCATGCTAATTCGACCTTTCCTTGGTATCATCACTAGAGTGGCGCATTAGCCTTGATTCCTTGAGTTAACTCCTCACTACGTTCTGTTCAGTTAGTTAACTGAAGACTAATTGACTAGTTAACTCAACTAGGTGGTAGTTCACTCCCGTAACTGCCTGAGAGACTAGAATAGGTGGAAGTTCACTCCCATAACTATTGGTGTGTGTCCAAATCACTCTATACCACCACTATTGAGACTTGGTTCACCTCAAGTCGAACTAATTGATTTATACAAAGTATATCATGTGTAATTTTTTCATTATTCATAACGGTTAATGAGAATTCTTTCCATTCTTTCTCTCCTTCTTCTTCTTTTTCCAATTCTCTCTGCAAATGTGTGTATCATTGTTTAGCTAGATATATTCTATGTAGGTAAACACATTTACATGGTATCAGATCCGATGGATTGCTAAGAAAAATCTACACCAAAAGTTTTTGCAGGTACAAAAGATTAAAGACAGCGGAAAGATGGAATTCCAAAAAGAATTCATTCTTACACCTTGCAACTATTTTGCATGGAAGGAGAAAATAGCCATACATATTCAATATAGAGGGTTGTATAGGTTAACTATGAATACAGATACAGAACCAACATCAGCCATAGAAAAATCCAAGTACTTAAATCGCATGGATGAGGCACTCGAAACAATTTGCAGTCTTATTTCTCCCGATCTCCTTTTTCATATATCTTCCTGTAAGACTCCCAATGAATCCTGGACCATCTTGGAAGGGCTCTTTGGAAAACAGGATGAGATGAGGGGACACATGCTAGAGGTGGAGCTGCTCACATTGGATACAAAAATCTTCGAGAATATCCAACATTTCTTTACAAAATTCAAGGATTTACTGTCGCAACTCAAAGCTTGCGTGGTTGATAAATCGAAGAAGGATAAACAAATGGTTCTCACCATTCTCTCCAATATTGGACCTGAATTCTCTGTATTCATATCCACATTCCATATTGTTAGATTCACCTCTAGAGCCACCTGGAAGATGCTTTCTCTTGAGGACTTTATCGAATCCTTGACACAAGAGCAAACCAAGCTCATCAACATGGGTGCAATCAAAGGCCCAAGGGCACATGCACTCACTGTGCATGATGGCAGCCAAAAATATCATAAATCTAAATATAAACATAATAATAAATCTCATGAACATACGAAGAAGGAAGGGTACACAAAACCCTTCACCGATGCCTCCAGATCCAAAGGAGAAAAGGGAAGAAAAGGAGAGAAATGCATGTACTGTCACAAAGGATTCCATTTGGAATCCACATGCATTCAAAATAAAATAGATATGATGTCTTAGATACTTTAGAAAAACAACCTTGGATATCGGATCCCCGAGGGTGCAAAGAAGAAGAAGCCAGAAGATCTGAATTGTAAGAAAAGCAATTCTATCCATGCATTGATTGCCATAAACTCCTCTCCCGATGCTTGGATCGTAGATTCAGGAGCATCACATAACATGGATGCCTCAGAAGCAGTCTATTCTTCTTTGGATTCATGCAAAGGTCCTCCTATTCTGATGGGGGACAACTCTTCTGTCGAAGTCACCGACAAAGGAAGGATTGAACTCACCAACGAAAGCTTCAAGAATGTGTTGCATGTTCTCAAACTTTCTGTCAACCTTCTCTCCATGTATCAGATGATGAATTCTGGCACCGGAAAGAAATTCATATTAACACAAAATTCCATAGACATCTACGACATGAAAACCAACTCCAGGGTTGCTACCAATGAGGTAAATCATAAATCTAGATTGTATACATTTTAAGAATTCATTGAACTTGATTCTGCTTTACTGCTTACTCATGCTTATGAAAGTAGTAGAATATGGCACGAAAGGTTTGGACATTTGAATTTCAGATACATGCAACAACTTAGCATTCATATATTATTTGATGGTCTACTAGACATCCATTTCTCCAAGGGAGTATGTGAGGGATGTGTTCTCGAAAAACACCCTCAAGAGAAATTTGACAAAGGAAAGGCTCAGCGAGCTTCTACACCTTTAGATCTAATCCACAGTGACCTTATGGGTCCTTTTCTTCATCCATCCATCAGAAAAGCGAGGTTTGTTCTCATTTTTGTTGATGATTTCTCACGTTTTACTTGGATCTACTTTCTCAGGAAAAAATCTGAGGTCTTTCAACACCTCAAAGATTTCAAAGCTTTGGTTGAGACACAGTTCGGAAAGAAGACCAAAGTCCTCCGAACTGATAATGGGGAAGAGTATGTGAATCATGATATCCACAATATTTTCCATGAGGCAGGGATTCAGTTGCAGCATACAGTTCCCTACACTCCATAGCAAAATGGAGTTGCTGAGCAGAAAAACCGATCTCTAAAGGAGATGGCATCTTGCATGTTGCATGCAAAGTTACTGCCACGGAGACTATGGGCCGAAGCACTTAAATGTGAAACATACATCCAAAACAAATCTCCCCATAGATATGTCAAGGATAAGACCCCCTACGAGGCTTGGAGCGGCCTCAAACTGGAAGTGACTCACTTTCACATTTTTGGTTCTCGTGCATGGGCTCACATTCCCTCTGAAAAGAGGAAGGCACTTGATCCATAGAGCACTGAGTGCATTTTTGTTGGATACCCTGATGGTGTGAAGGGATATCGTCTTATTGATCTTTCCTTGGATCGGATCATCATTGAGCGTAGTGTGCAATTCGAGGAAAGTGTCTCGCATGTACCTCAGCAGACACATGCAGACACCTTCTCTCTTCCACCTATCCGAGATGATGAGAATGCACATGAAAAATCTTCTTCAGATGAGATTTTTGATTCAGAGGACTCAGAGGATTCAGATTCAGATTCAAAGTCAATACAGTCAGATGCAGAGTTAGAGAATCTAGATGCAGTTGCAGAGCCAAAGCTGAGGCCCAAGTGGGCACAAACTAGTCTTCAGGATGCAGTGGATCTCATTGGTTATATAGTCGATACTAGGAGGACTCGATCCAATTTTGAGGAGCCTCCTATTGCACTCATTTCCACTGAACCATTGCCTTCCAGGCATATTTTCTTGGTTCAGTCTTTAGATCCACAGTCTTATGGTGAGGCTATTGGAAATCCCTTTTGGGAATCCGCTATGCAGGAGGAGTACAACTCCCTCCTCGAGAACTAGACTTGGGATCTAGTTCGCCTTCCTTCTGGGAGGAAACTTGTTAGATGTAGATGGGTCTACAGGACCGAGAGCACAACAGATAGATAGATCAGTAGATACAAAGCCAGGCTTGTCGCCAAAGGCTTTCAACAGGTTCATGGTATTGACTATGATGAGACCTTCTCTCCAGTAGCGAAGATGGATTCCATACGATTGGAACTTTCCATTATGGTAGCCAAGGGATGGGAAGTCCATTAGATGGAAATGAAGAATGCATTTCTTCACGGTGATCTCTCCGAGGAGATATACATGGAGAAGCCCCAGGGATTTATGCAGGACTCATCTTTGGTTTGTTGACTGAAGAAGTCACTTTATGACCTCAAGCAAGCTCTGAGGGCATGGTATGCCAAGATGGACTCCTACCTGTTGTCACAAAACTTTGTACATTGTAAATCAGACCTGAATGTATACATGCTCAGAATGGCTGATTCACTTCTACTTTTAGTTCTGTATGTCGATGATTTGTTGATCACCGATTGCTCAACTTCAGCGATTGTTGCAGTCAAGAGGATTATTCATGACAAGTTTTTTATGACAAACATGGGTCTGCTACACTTTTTCCTTGGACTTGAGATCAATCAGGATGTATCAGGGATCAAATTGTCTCAAGCCAAGTATGCACGAGATCTCCTTGAGAGATTTCACATGACAGACTACAAGTCTTCTTCGACTCCTTTCCTATGAGGAGTCAAAATTGAGGATGGTGGGGAGACTCCACTGGTTGACAACACACTATATAGACAACTAGTGGGGAGGTTGTTGTATCTCACACACTCCAAACCAGACCTCTCATATGCAGTTGGCACAATTTCTAGGTTCATGCAGAAGCCACATGAGCTACATTGGAAAGCTGCAGAGCGCATCCTTCAATACGTATAGGGCACCATCACCTTTGGGATTCATTATGCAGCAGACTCTACATTAGATCTCATTGGTTTTACTGATTCTGACTGGGCTAGCGATAACATTGATTGCAATTCCACATCTGGTTACTCACTCAGTCTTAGTTCTGGGCCTATCTGTTGGTCAAGAAAGAATCAAGATGTCATTTCTCTATCTTCAGTTGAGGCAGAGTACAGAGGGGTAGTTAACATAACCATTCAGGCTATGTGGCTACAACATTTTCTGACTAAGTTGGGCATTCAGTTTCATCGGTCGATCGTCATTTAGTGTAACAACCAGAGCACTCTGAAGTTCTGCAGAGATCTAGTTCAGAGGCAGCAGACGAAGCACATCGAGATTCACATGCACTACATTCAGGACTTATTACATGAGGGGATAATCGACTTATAGTTATGTCCTTCAATCAAACAGATGACAGACATTTTCACCAAGACCTTCATTGAGCAGAAATTTCATTCCCTGTGAGGTTGTCTTGGAGTGAAGGACACAGTTTCCTAGCAACTGTAGTTCTTCTTTTTACATACATTGTACCTTGCGGGGGGGGGTCCCATGAGGTTTTCCCTCTTTCCTCACTTTATTTTTAGTGTATCTTTTGTACTTGAGTACTTAACATGGCCTCATTGCCGAGACCCAATCTTTATTTTCACCATAGTGATGTTCAGGGGGGGTGTTGGAGTTACTTCACACACACCTAGGATTTCTTTTTCCTAAGGTTTTTATTTGTTTATTAGTAATAATTAGTCATTATCCAGTCTCCTATATTTTAGGAGAGAATATTCCATCTGGAGAATATTCTCTTTAAGTTCACACTTTAGTTTGACTAGTTGAGTTAAGTTTAGATGTTGCATTAGGATCATCACCATGCAACATTGGGATCATCACCATGATAATTATACCTTGCCTTGGTATCATCACCAGAGTGGTGCATTAGCCTTGATTCCTTGAGTTAACTCCTCACTAATTTTTGTTCAGTCAGTTAGCTGAAGACTAGTTGACTAGTTAACTCAACTAAGTGGCAGTTCACTCCCGTAACTACCTGAGAGACTAGAATAGGTGGAAGTTCACTCCTGTAACTATTGGTGTGTGTCCAGATCACTCTAAACCACCACTATGGTGACTTGGTTCACCTCAATTCGAACTCATTGAGTTATACAAAGTATATCATGTGTAAATTATTCATTATTCATAACGGTTAATGAGAATTCTTTCCATTCTTTCTCTCCTTCTTCTTATTTTTCCAATTCTCTCTGCAAATGTGTGTATCATTGTTTAGCTATATCTATTATGTGCAGGTCAACACATTTACAAGGACAAGAAAAAGGCGTTCATACCTTATGGTTTCCACATAGACTTCTACATGGTGAAGGACACCGCTCAGGCCAAGAAAGAAGGACTCAACCAATTAGAGTTCATATTCCAGACTGACCAATTCCTCAAACACAACCCAAAGGGTCTAGTATTGAAACATGCCTCCCAAGTCTTCACAAAAAATTCCTAGGACTAGGATGAAGTGGTGGAAAGGATGGTCGACCCCAAAATGACCAGGTTCAAAGACATAATTTTGGATTAACATGAAATGATCCTAGAACAATTGACTCAAGGGGCCCTCAAGGCCAGAGAAGAAATGATAACAGCTGAAATAGAAGAAGCACCCCTAGTAGCCCCGGTGCAAGATAGAGTTTTCCCCATGACTCAGGATGCACGGGAAAGGGGGTTACTCATGATAGAACAAGCATAGTGGATAATTAATCAATTGCAATATGACCCAAACCTCATAGGTATGACAAGGCTCCCTGTCGACAACCTAGACGAAACCCATATAGGCCCAAGCGACCCTGAATTGATAGACATTGACGAAATTACCAGGCTAGATGACCCTAAATTCACAACACCACTGGCCAGATCACCAACAGGTGTTTCGAATAAATGAGATATAGTCATAACATCAGGGAGAGAAAGTGCGTCAAACCACCTAAGAGAATTAATAAAAATATATGATGATGATGAGATCCCAGAAGTATCCCTTGTGACATCGATACATATCAAGGAGAAAAAGGAGACAGAGAAGGCATCTTCCCTAGTTCCCGATGCTCAAACTCAGGGTCTTCCATAGAATTAATAGGAAATGGAGAGTTTCTTAGACATTGAGTTGCCCAATGCACCATAGGCCTAAGTAGATAGCTCGAGGGATGGGACAGGGTCAGGTGAACAAAAGGAGGAAGCTACACAAAAGAAAATTGACCTCTCCATGACTGATTATCAAGTAAGTACCAAAACTACCCTTGATGCCTCAATTTAAATTAGTACTCAATTCCCTGATGAGAAACAAACAAAATCCAAGCCTTCAAAATATAGGGAGGAAGTTCAAGAACCCAGTCTTGAACAAGTATATACCATCGTGATTCTGCGAAATACACTCACCTGGGGAGATCAACAAATCCTCGAACCTGTGGATGAAGTAGTCGACATGCAATCCTTATCTTATAACTGGAAAAGGAAATATATTGTCTAGAGAACCACCAAGAAGAGGAGGATCACTCTGGATCACTCCATCCTCATCATCATGGAGGAAAATATGATAAATATAGAGCACGCCAAAACATCTGAACTTATCGATGTAGGGATGGAAATCACAGATGCCACCTTAGACAGAGAAAAAAGGGATGAAGAGGAGCTCGCTTCTACTTTAAAGGAATTGGAACATTTCTACCACTTGGCAAAATATTACCAGGACACCACACAGGCCTCGGTGTACCTAAGGAGATAATTCAAGGAGGTGTACAACAAGTTTACATATGAATGACACCTATTCACTGCAAGGATATCCGAGCTACAAGAAGACACCCTGATGGAACTGGCCACTTTCAAAGATATGGAGAGGTGGTACGAGAAAGCGCAACAAGCCGTGGAAAGAATCGAGTATATCAGCATGGTGCAAAAGGGTCAAGATGCTGAAGAGCACAACATCCAGGTGCTAAGGGAAAGCATCATCAACTACATAAGGAAATCGACAAAGTATTGGGTTAAAATGTCTCAGTAACCTCATCGAGAAATCCAAGAGAAGTGGGCCAAGTGCAAGAAAATATGGATCAAGATCAACCGAGTGGTGAAAGAGATTGGACTCCTCAAGTTTGGCACACTCGATGAATTTGTCGACTTGTGTAACATAGTCAAATCACATGCTGATCAAGACTCATCATGGGGCAAAGGAATATCAAAGGTGACATATGCAGCACCAGTTCATGTGCGATGGTTTATGGAGCACCTGATCAAATCTCAGGTTATGTTGCAACAGTTAAGTGCTAGTATAGTCAATTATCGAGCATAAGCGGTAGAGATATGAGATATTCACTTGACCCCAATGGAACATCATAAATTCATGTATGCGAACACCTGTGAGGATATATTAATCAAGTGGTCAAAGTACGAGAAGAGCCACCCATTTAAGTGATATCCTGAGATGACTCTTAGAAAGATTGATAGAAGAAGGCGCCATCTGATGAGTTTTGTTTTATTTAGTTGCACTTTAATAGTTATTTTTAGTTAATAGTATGTTATAAATAGGAGTATTGACCTATTAGGAAAGGTCGATGGTTGTTGTAAAGACCCTCATTTTTTGGTTTTGTTAATAACTATCTCAGAGCTACCTTTAATTGAGAAGTCCTTTCGGGACCAGAGACAAGTTTTTGTTTTCATCAAATGCGTGTATGATTGGATGTGGAGAAGAATTAGTTCTTATTTTGTCTCATGAATGGATGATGTAACAAGTAAGAGCTACTAAATCTTTTGATAAGTTATCTAATTCAATGTTTTACAGTTCTTGTCTTCAATGATGAAAATAAATCCTTGTGTGTTATTATGTGATTGATGATTGGAGTTGAGTGAACTATTTTAATTTCCATCATTTATCGCATGCATGTTTTCTTCTGATAAATTGTATCTCAGTCAGTAATTGGAACACCTGCATGGTTAACATATTAGTACTAGGCCTGTGGTAGACAATTGTTGTCTACATGCTAGAGTGAAAGGGTTATCCCAAGCTCATCCCCTTCTCCAGTAGTTAAGTTTGTTCCCACTTTGTGAATTAGTTGGTTTATACCGGCTTTATCTTATATCAATCCCACCTAAGAGAAAACACAAAAAAGAGAACTTCCGAACTGAAGGAGAAAACCTTCACAAGAAAACGTAAGGGCCATCGATTATTTTGGTTGGATCATAAGATCTAGAGAACCATTCCACTATTAAATGATGCTGAGTCTAATTGGTCCTCAGTGGTGGGTTTGGTTCCTACTGTTGAGTTTAAGGGATTTAGGACCCCTCAACACCACCCTCTCCCTCTTATCTCTCATTCTCTCTCTTTTCATGTCTCTCCATTTCTCCCTCCCTCTCTCTACCCCCCTCCAACTCCCTCCATCTCTCTATACCCCCTCCCTCTCTCTTCTCTCTCTACCAAACC
>ML789661.1:139385-164777 GCA_009831015.1 Picea engelmannii
CCCTTTCTCAACCTCCCTCCCCCCTTACCCCACCTCTCTCTCTCTCCCTACTCCCTCTATCCCTCTCTATTTTTATCTTTTTCCCCTCTCTCAATACCTCTCTCATTGTTGTCCCTTGGTTATGGAAGGTTGTGAAGATTAAGGAAAGAAGCGCGAAGTGTGAACTGCACGGAAAACAAGTTGATCGAGATTGAGTCGAAGTGACCAAAAGAGAAGAAAAGACAGAGAGAAGTAAGAGAAAGCAAGAAGTTGGATGGGGAGAGAGAGGAAGACACATCAACAAGGAATATGGATCGTGGATGACTCAGCAAGTGGAAAAAGACACCAATGGATTCTTTGGAGCACCTCGCAATAAAGAAGGAAAGACAGGTTGGCAAAGCCATGAAAATGTGAGTCAAGTTGACTTAGGGTTTTAGACACCTATGGTTTTGGTATTTAGGGTTTTGACACCTAGGTTTTTTCCTAAGGATGTCTGAGAGTCATTGCAATGTATAAATAAAGGTCAAGAAGACCTAGGGTGGGTTAGAGAGATTATGTATGATGAGTGATTATTGTTTCCTTGAGAGCGAACTGTTGAGAGAGAGAGAGAGCATTCTCGTATTGTCATATCTTCAGCTGGGTGAAAATATCAACCCTGCAGCTAGGTGCAAAGGGAGGGGAGAGAAGAGAAGAGAAAGAAAGAGAGAGATCTGAAAGCTAAGTGAATATAGAACTGTATGCTTTCATCTAATATATTATAAGCACAGTTCTATGGATGTAGCCCTAGGGAGAGGGTGAACCACGTAGATCTTGTTGTTTTATGTGATTGATATTGTGTTATTTTCTTCTTTGATATATTGTTAAATGCATTATAGTGTTAGATATGAGATATACTGTGCGAAGTAGGCTTAATAAAAATAAAGAATAACTAGATCTATGTGAGCGTGTTGTCGTGGACCCACTTTGCATTTCCTATGGTTGTAGACAACTATGTCCTTCAATCCCCTATTTCTACTTCGGGTGAGACTTCATCTTCTTCGCAAGTGTTTTCGAAAGGTCCAGTAGTTAGGGCTTGTTGGTGCACTGTTAGAACTAAACCCTGGGTCTACCCCTGTGCCAAAAAATGGTTCTGTTTCTGGGACCAAGATCTTCTTGAGGGAATGTCAAGGTGGTTTCCATAAAAAACAAAGATTCAAAAGTGGATAGAATAACAAGAGAAGAACTTCATTGAATCTCAGAATAAGAACCCTAATATTAGTACAAAAGAATTGTTGGGAAGGTATATCTTTACTGATATACATGAGATTTTCTTTGGAGGAATTCATGAGTTATACGAGTGGCTAGCCAGATTAGCAGATAACCAATTTGAGATCAGACTCAGAACTCCTATGGTTTGGACGTCGATGTTGATCAAGAAGGTCAAGATAGTTGATAAAGTCATGTCAAGAGTAGTAGATCACTGGTTTGATAGTACCATTGGAGGGTATATCATTGAGTTTTCTATTGATAGAGTAGAATCATATAGCCAAGCATAGAGATATTTCTTTAAGGGACTAAGAGGAAAATTTGTACACTTTTTGAAGTTGAAGATCAAGATGTTATTACATGAGAATAACATATTGAAGATACAGTAGTGGGTTAGATTGAAAAATCTAATGTTCAAGAATTCAAACAACGACAACGACATAGAGGTCGGACACACGCACAGTGGGAGAAATTTCAGAGAAGTTCCTCTAGTGAATTTGTTTGAACCGAATCATGAACCACCAACACAGGAGGAAGGATTCCATAGTGGAGAAGAAGAAGATCTACTGAATGAGGAACATTCAAAGTCCGATAGGGAAAAAGAGGGGAATACTTAAGAACCTCTCTGAAAAGAGTTAGAAACTTCAGGGACTGCGCGAACTCTTGAAGTAAGTATTGTTACACCTTCTGTCCTTTTAACAACATTAAGTAACTAGAGTAACCTAAGTTATCAACACACTCAGAGCACTAGTACAAGTGGTTCAGTTCATACTTGGTCAGGAACCCTAGGAAGATCTATGGTATATGAGATGAGGTTACCCACCTTTAGGGGAGATGGATTTGAAGATCCTGATTAGCATTGGTTCTTATGCGAAGTTGTATGGAGTATTAAGAATGTCACCAACGAAGCTATTAAGAGAGATCAGTTTAGTACTACCCTAAGAGACCGCGCACTGAGTTGGTACATGAAGTTTTTCCAAGGAGTTGTCCAGTCGAAACCACTAAATGAGATCAATATTGTGTTGATTGCAAAATTCAATAAACCCAAATTGGAGTCACAGTGCATCACAAAGTTGAAAGAAATCAATCAAAAAGTAGTTGAACCTGTTTGGGAGTTTGATTAGAGATTTAAGACCCTGACAGGTCATTTGAGTTTTCAGATTCTGGACAAAAAAAATAAAGAATGGTTCATTGCTACCCTCTTACCACACATCAAAGTCCCTTTGATGCAATAGAATATTGCTTTTCAAGCTGAGGCACTGGGGATCACCATGAAACTAGAATCAACCCCTATGGGAGAGTCCAATTCAGGTATGAGTCTAATTTTGAGTCAGATAACTAGCTTATCACTGTAGATAGAAGATATGAAAAAGGATAAGGGAAAAGATAAAAGATAATATATTTGTTGTATTAGATGAAAATCAAAAGGTCATGATAAGGATAATTTTCCTTTATTCCATGAGTACTTTGATTTAGGAGCCCCGGGCCCTTTGAAGCAGGTTACTGTACCTTGGTGTGAGGTATGTAAAAATAGACATCTCCCTGGAGAATGCTATTACATGCAAAAATATGTCCAGAAACCTACCAACCTTTACTGCACATTATGTAAATCTGTGGGGCATGATGAGAAATATTGTAGGGCTTATGACATATTTCATGAAAGATCAAGAGACACATATAGAATTCTAGGTGAAGCGCAACAATAAGAAAATACTACGCATTTTAACTCTCTAGGAAGAGGAAACTTCAACCCTTGAGGTGGATTAAGAGGAAGAGGATGAGGAGGAGGCATGGGTCGAGGTCGAGGTCAGATCATTTTTTATAACTATGCATAGCCAAGTCACTTGGCAAGGGACTGTCATAACCCTTGTACCACTTGCAGTTACTACAACTCATTTGAACATGTCATAGAAGATTTTCATGCATTATTAGCCAAACTTCAAGAAAGACGAGGAGGGAACCAACAAGTACAACTAATTTCAATAGAACCTCATGGAGTGGATCCTAGAGTCTTCATTATCAATAGAGGAGGTGCTACTAAAGGAGAAGATAGGGTGACTCCAGGAAACATTACAGAAGAATCAGGAGTTAGAAGAGCTGTGGAGAAGACAAAGGAGTTTGATCCAAAGAAAGAGAAGTAGAAATTTGAAGAGGCAAGAAAAGAGTTTGGAAAAGATCAGGCTTCTTCATCAAAGGCACAACCAAAAGTGAGAGAATGTGGAATGCCCCTGGCCTTTGATTAGTCTGCTTCACCCGAAGAAGGAAAAGAGGTAAGCACACTTATGGAATTCTTATGTACTTGCATTAATTTGATTAAGGATGAAAAAGACATAAAAGAACTACAAAATTTTATCATACAGTATGAGATAGGAATGGCATATCCTCTACTGAATAAAGAAGTACATCAACTATCTAAAAAGAGAAGGAAAAATAAGGAACTACACCTTAATTCCCAAATTGTATATTACGATATAGATTATGTGGTCCTCTACTTAGGGTCGGAAGTCAATGTTATAACAAAGCAGACTTGGGCACTGATGGGAAAACCCAAGTTGATCTATTCCCCTATCAGGATTAGGATGGATAATCAGTAGGCAGTAAGCCCCTTGGTAGGTTGGATAATTTCCATGTGGACATCAATGGGGTAAGAATATTTGTGGACTTTGAGGTGATTGATATAGTTGATGATAGCTGTCGTTATCTTGCGTTGTTAGGAATTGATTGAGATTTCAACAATTCCACTGTTGTTGACTTAAAGAAAAGAAGAATGAAATTTGAAGGTGATGGCCTTAGGGTCATTGCACCTATGGATCTTGATGAAGGTCGAAGATACATAGAACCCATTAGAGAAGAAGACCGTGCATATGAGCTAGAGAATATATATAAATTAACAGAAAGACAATAGGATTACATTAACCCTATAGTAGACAAGAATTTGAGATGGCGAAGTGACAACGCATGTTCATCGAACTTAGAAGAAGCACTGGAGAACTGGCAGAAAAAAATGTATGAAGTTTCTACATGGAGATGTGCCATATTGACCAAGGAAGTTCATTGGATTGGGAAAAAAGTAAGTAACTTTCCCACCTTTGATGTTTTAAATCACTTAGAAATGTTTTTACTATAATTTGAAGAAGTTGTACCAGCACAACAGATATTGTTGGCACTGGACGAGGCTTTGAAAGATACTCCAACAAGATGGTAGGGGACACATAAAAAGAACATCATGAACTGGATACAATGTCCCCTTTGATGACAACGCGATTTTCAGACAACATTGAAGGATGCAAAGTTAGATATACAGGTCAAAGTTGTCTGAAGGACCATGTGCGAGGTTGTGAGGAGGCCTGGAGAAGCATTCCTCAAGAAAAGTGGGTGCAAAAATTCATCAATACTCTAGACACAATGCCTATCAATTGGTATCTTCAAGAAGAACTATGCCTCATCACTTCATATTGGTACAGTATGACTTAGAACTTTATAGCTACATTTTCATTTGAAATCCAATACCCTTCAGTAGATCAAGCTCTACAAGTCATCAAACAGAAAGTCTTTGAGGAGGCACCTAGCCTCCCTTTGGAGCAAGAAAAGGATGAATGGACGAAACCTCTTCAAAAAACTGCAAGGATGTTACAATATCAATGCCGATGAAGACGATGATCCTAGGAATGTGAAAATTGCAGCAACGAAAGGACAGAGAAACGTAGAAATACTAGAAGTCAAACTACCTTTCATTAGACAACCGATCAAAATCAAGAACATTAATATTGGAACAGAGGAAGCACCTAAGCTTTCTAATTTTGGGGATTACTGGGATGTTTCCACCATTGATAAGATCACAAAATTAATTCATGAATATCAGGACTTGCTCCCAACCAAGTTCACTGATATGAAGGGCATAAAAGGGCTCATGGGAGAGATGAAGATCCCCTTGAAACCAGATGCAAGTCCAGTCAAGCAGAGACCCTATAGATTGAATCTCAAATATAATGAGAAAGTGAAGATTGAATTATACAGAATGCTGGAAGCAGGAATCATAGAACCTGTTGAAGAGTCGGAGTGGATTAGTCCTATGGTGGTACAAGATAATAAGACAGGAGAGATCAGGATCTGTGTAGACCTTAGGAAGATGAATGATTCTTGTTTTCATGACCCATTCCCTACTCTATTTACATACTAAGTGTTATATAATGTAGGAGGACAAGAGGTATATTCCTTTACATATGGATTTTCAGGTTATCACTAGATCAGGATCGCCAAGGAAGATCGCCACAAGATCACATTTGCAACATAATGGGGTTCCTACCAGTACACAGTGATGCCTTTCGAATTGAATAATGAACCAACCATATTTTCTAGGGTGGTGGTCATAGCATTCAAGGAATTTTTACATACATTTTTGGAAGCCTATTTTGATGATTGGACTGTTTTTAGCTTATTACAAAATCATATTGCATGTTTAAGACTAATGTTGGATAAGTCCAGGCAATGTCATATTTACCTGAATATGAAGAAGTGCATCTTCTTTTCACCCTTTGGAGTGTTGTTGGGCCATATTGTGTGTAAGAAAGGGTTACTGGTAGATCCATCAAAGATTGCCATTATTGTTGATCTACCCCTCCTACTTTAGTTAGACAGCTGCGCATTGCGCTGGGACATACTGGATACTACAGGAAGTTCATTAAGGGCTATGCACAGATTACAACACCTATGGAGAAGCTTCTAAAGAAATATTGCTAGTTTCAATGGACAAAAGTGTTACACATCAAAATTATTCACTTTGATAGTGTTGCAAGTGTCGTCATTACAAAGGTCGCAAGTGTCGTATTTTTCTCACAAGGCCGCAAGTGTCGCATGTTGCTCACAAGTGTCGTAAAGTGTCAAAGAAAGCACATTTCCATGATGCCTATGTCGTGCCTATAATGACATGAGAAGGACACTTGAAACACCTCAAACATTTGATTTGGAAGAGGAGAAATGAGTCAACAGGCTTGCAAACCTTTTGCCATCTGAAAACACCTCAAAAACTGAGTTTTTGGAGGGGAGCGCTCCCCCTTACACTATCTCGGAGCGCCGACGCTCCCCCTTACACTGTCAGGGAGCATTATAATGCTCCCCTGGCCCTTTTGAGGGAGCGCTATAGATTTTGGAGCGTTGGTGCTTCCCTTAACCTTTTCAGGGAGCACTACACTTGTCATCTCGTAGATCCACTGTGTATTCTTCGTGGCTACGATCAGTCCGAGTCATCAGAGTATAGATCCACATTGTATCTTCGGTGGCTATACCTTTTTATCAATACAATTATGGATCTGCAGTGTATTTTATGGCGGCCATATCCTACTAAGTCTTGATCATCCAAGCATAGGTATGCCTACCTTGGGTTTTGAAATATGTCATGATATTTGTTGGATGTTTGTGTGCAGCTTCTGTTAGGTTCTTTGAGTCTATACCCTTGCTTGAGAGTCTACAAAGAATTTCAGTTATCAGTTCCTATCTTCTAACTTCATACTTTGGGGGGAAATCTGTTACACATCAAAATTACTCACTTTGATAGTGTCGCAAGTGTCGTCATTACAAAGGTCGCAAGTGTCGCATTTTGCTCACAAGGCCGCAAGTGTTGCATGTTGCTCACAAGTGTCATAAAGTGTCAAAGAAAGCACATTGCCATGATGCCTATGTCGTGCCTATAATGACATGAGAAGGAAACTTGAAACACCTCAAACATTTGATTTCAAAGAGGAGAAATGAGTCAGCAGGCTTGCAAACCTTTTTCCATCTGAAAACACCTCAAAAACTGATTTTTTGGAGGGGAGCGCTCCCCCTTACACTATCTCAGAGCGTCGGCGCTCCCCCTTACACTGTCAGGGAGCATTATAACACTCCCCTGGCCCTTTTGAGGGAGCGTTATAGATTTTGGAGCGCTGGCGCTTCCCTTAACCTTTTCAGGGAGCGCTACAACGCTCTGATGGCCCTTTTGAGGGAGCGCTACCTATTCTGGGCGGTTGTTAAGCTGTTGAGATGAATGGGGGAAGCATATTTTCATTCTTGGAAGGCAATTGGATTTGAATCCCTAGTCCAACCATGATCCTAGGGCAGATCCTCAATTGAAGGAGGAAAATCCTCAACTTCCCCAAGGATATCTCAAAAGTGGTTGAGCCTCTCCAAGGCTATATAAGCAAGATTTCTAATGGTGAAAGAGGACTGCAAAAGAGAGAATCATACCAAATTTATGATCTCATGAGTGGTATGGAATGCAAAATAGAGAATGACACCAAACTTATGATCTCATAAGTGGTGTTGGAGCTGATTGAAAAGGAGAGGAATTGCCAGCATGAAATCTATGATCTCATAGGAAACACACAGTCAGCAAAGGAGAAGTGATCAGTGAAGCTGCTATCAACCAGGTTTTGGATCTTTCGAGCAAGGGTTAGATGAAGAGGACTTGACGAAGCTGTCGCATTCGCATCTACGATTGTAAGCACTGTTGTCGTTATTCTCATTAATATGACATGCTTGGCCTGTTTCTTTCTAGTTTGGGCCTGATGTTACATGAACTTATCATTAATTGATAGATCTGTTTTTAAGCTAATATCAATAGAGTAGGAAGTGTTTGTATCTTGTTTGTCTGCAGGAATCAGCGAGGAGAAAAGGATTGGAGCGCAACTCGGAGTCTGCAGGGACAAACATCGATTAAGAGGNGTCCTTCCTTCTCATGTATTAGTTTAGATAGATTTGAAAGGAAGTCAGTGTCCACGTTAAGCATTTTTCTGTCTAGGGTTAAGGTCAAGCCTTAGAGGTGATCTACCTGTTCGCAGGGAGATTTTCCTACAACAAAAAGAATGTCAGCAAAGCTTCGACACATTGAAACAAAAAATGGTTACTGTGCCTATTCTGGTTTTCCTACATTGGAGCAAGGAATTTCATGTGCATGTCGATGCAACTTCTATTTCACTAGGAGTAGTGTTATCCCAACTAGGAGCAGGAGATATTGACCACCCGTTAGCCTTTGCTAGTAGGAAGCTATCAACAGCTGATATAAATTACACCACCACTGAGAGAGAAGGTTTATCTATGGTGTACGCGCTGCAGAAGTTTCATCACTACTTATTGGGAGGCCACTTTAAGATGTTCATTGATCACTCCATGTTGAAATACCTAGTCAACAAGCTAGTGTTGGGGGAAAGAATATGCATATGGCTACTATTATTCCAGGAATATGATTTTGAGATTGTGATGAAGCCAGAGAGAATGAACAAGGGAATTGATCATTTGTCTAGGTTAGAGCATGGAGAGGAACCTACTAGTCTGGAGGATACACTACTAGATGCACAGTTGTTGGCCATTAGAAATATTGATGATCACTTCATCGAGATAGTCTAGTTCCTTTCAACAGGAATGGAACCTAGTGAATATACAATCATCCAGAAGAAACAACGGGTAGTGCGTGCTGCAGATTTTTCACTTATAGTTGAACAACTATACAAGATGGGACCTAGTGAGATCCTGAGGAGATGAGTTATTGAGGCGGAAAGACCACTGATTTTAATAGAATCACATGAAGGCATCGCATGAGGACATTACGCAGGGAAAGAAACAACACAGAAGGTTCTTAGAGTTGGCCTCTCGTGTTACACATTATTTTGGTCACCCTGATGATGATTCTACAAGCATTTGTTTAGGCTCTCAAAAGGATCTTTTGCATGAGAAAAATAACTAATTTCTTCCTCTACAAGGCTTGTTTTTAGAAGGATTCTGCAGGCTAGGAGTAATACATAATGCAAAAATGTTTGATTTCCATAGGCTTCTCTATACCTGGCTCACTGGATTTCCACAGGTTGCTATATAGGTAGGTTGAGGTTGCGTTTGAAAGCTAAAGAAAGGAAGAAGTTAATGAAGGTTCTATAAGGAATATCTTATAGAATGCAAGGTGGCATCCGTATGATTGTGATCCTATTGGATTCTATGATTTGGTGGGATCATCCTCATCTCTTTAACTACTTCTCCTTCTCCTATATAATGATAGGTTTCTTGTGGAAAAGGTTGAGGAAGATTGAGAAAGGAATTGCTGAAAGAATAGGCTGAAGGCTGTGTGAAGAATCCTGTTGCAACTGATGCTTGAGATCTCCATTTTTCCATCAATATTTTTTGGACCATCTTCATACAAATTTGGAGCAAGTGTATGTGTGTGTTGGAACAAAGGACCACTGAAAGGGAACTTGTGACATCAAGGCAGTTTGGTTGTATCTTCCACTTTTACTTAATATAATACGATGACATGTTTCTTTCCCATAAAATCATTAGCATTTTATTACATGACTCCTTGATCACATGTTTAGGTTTTCATTGAATCTACTATTGTTTCTTTCACTTTGGTTGGTTTGTGTCATTGCAGATTTGATATCACAAGAGCACCGAAGTGAAGTAGGGAAAACAAAGATATAAGGAAGCGATATCTAAAGGTATGTCATCCATTCCTTCTTTGGTAGTAAATTCAATTATTGTAACTTAGGGAAAGCGTCATGTCCTTTCTTGTTTTGTTCTAGATCCAGGTGGATCTAGGGATATTAGTTTATGTCCGCATTCACCGATATATCCAATAACAAAATTGGCGACTCCACTGGGGATATGACTTGTTTATGGTTTTTTGTTGACCATTTGCTTTTAGCCTACCCTTTTTCACTTTATTTCAATCTTTGAGTCTGTGGGGCATCCATCCAGACTCTCTGGATTTGAAATTTCACATAGGCCCTTTGTCCTCTTTCCAAATTTGTTTTGTTTATAGAAACTTTCTCACTATACCCATACACAACCTGCAAATTTTTTTTATTTCCGCACCCTCACTGTTTATCCCAATGCGTACTTTCCGCGATCTACCCACAGCTAGCCTGCATAAAACTTTGATTTCCACACTGTAACCTACTGCTAGGTTGCGATGGCATCTGTAAAACTTTTTGGTTTTGGTGCTGTCATCTTTTGATGCCCAATTTTTATTTAGCCAGCTGGGAAGAACTTTTAATGCCGACATTTGATTGATTTTTGAGTTTGAAACTTGTCGTCGATTGGTTTTCGGAGATCGAACACCTTTTTTAGTCATTTTTCCAGTTTTACCTTTTGATTTTTATCAACAAGGATATAATCTCTGATTTCGCCTCTGAGTGATTGATTGATTAAAGGTATTTTGATTAGATTTAAAGTTTTGGATTGATTACATTTTCTAGATTGCTTGTTGATTGCAAAGTCATTTTTTCATTTGCATTTAGTGAAACACTTTCCTATCATCTTTAATTTTATATTCATTAAAAGTTTGATTTGGGTTCTTGTTGAGTGTATAAATTTTCTTTGATTAGTTTTCCTTTCTTAGTTATACCCCTGATTTGGTTTTGGAAAGGTAGACTTTAAATTCATTTATTCTTTTAAGTAGTCATACAAAAGAAGGTTTTTTGCATTCAAATTTTTTTTTTTAAGAAGAGAAAGTTGATAAATTTCATTATTGATGGTTGTTTGACATTGTGATCATTCAAGGAAAAGAAATTACATTTCGTAGATTACATCATTTTGGAAAAACACCTTCTCCCTACCGTAGATATATTTCATTGAACGAAAAGTTTTCATCATTCATCTCTATTTTCATATTATTGGGTCAAGGTCTTCCACAACATTGGTTTCATTTCCATCTCCCTCTTGAGTAAACAACAACCTCTAAAAAACATTGCGAAATCTAAAACTCAATTAGTAACTTTTATTTTCTAGGGATCTTTTACACCAACATTAGCTAGGCTAGAGATTTGGAATAGGTTGTGAGACACACTCTCCAAAGCACAAAACACACAATAGTTTCTTGTGATAGGGAGTGTTAAAATCCATTTGCAACATTTTGGCCTGGGAATCCCTTCTCACACAAGGGTCAAACTTGAGGTCACATTGATACTGGCAGAGTTACTCACCCCGCTTTGTTGGTATCGGTGTAGAGATTGTGTGTATTATGGGGGTCGCTTGAATGGTATACCCACAATGATGAGTGGAATCCTCTCATGTTGATTTCGGGCTAGATACCCTGCCTTTGCGCATGGATCGGACTGTCGATCGTTTCCCCATGCATCACTGTTGTTCTTGGTAGCCTTAATTGCTTATCTTCTTAGGGTCTTACATGAGGTGACTGTGGAGGGGAAATTCTTAACAGTACCTAGAATTGATGTTGGCCAGACTCACTCGGGCTCCTTGGATGGTATACCCACGATTATGTGTGGGAGCTTGCACTAGGGTGTAAGTCTGTTAAGAAGGTCATCAACATAACTTTTCCACCCACTCTATCCCAACCCCTTCTTTCCTTGACTTCGTGACATTGAATTTCATCACCAACTAGTGACTTCGAAGTAGTAAGGTTTGTTTTCTTGGTTTGATTCTTAGATTTTATTAGTGAGAGTTGTTTATTTTCATAGTTGGCCATATATTTTTTGTGTAAAATATTTGTCTCGACCAACATCGACCCTCCACGTCGTTCGTGTAGGGTCCAGGGACTTCCTTCGGAAAATATGGAGGATTATCTCCCTCTACCCCCTCATTCATCGGAGGGCTCTCCTCAAAAGAGTGAGGTCCAAGACACTCTAACCTCGCAATAGGAAGGTTCTACCTCTTTAGAAAGTTTCCTAAATGTTTTTTATTCTTTAGAGGATTTCCGCATACCTCCTAGATACAAGAGACCTATTCTCCGGATGAATTCATCTGTAGAACTTGTTGTTGACACTTCTGGAATATCGACCGGACCCCATTCTGGCCCTAGATCAAGGAATCCCCTTTGGAATACCAAAATATTTAGAAGCCCACCTCACAAAGTGAGGGAACTTTATGGCTGAGGGGCAGGTGTTTATATACCTGTCATCTCTGAACTGCCCAAAATGCCTGTTACCTACATGATACCTCTAGATCACTTTGCTGGTACAACTAACTATATCCCCGTTGTTTCAAACACATAGTCAGTTCTTCCTAGCTCAACTATTTCTCTCTAGATGGCCCATTCTACAATGGTCCCATAGGCTACGACTATTCCCACCGGGAATAAGGTGGTTACCCAAGCTCCCATTGGTACACCACTTTCATCTAGACCTATCCTGTCACTTCCTCCTGGGTATAATGCTTTGAATAATTCTATCCCCATTCCTACCTAGGTTCCATCTAGAGTTTTTGGAGTTTTCATTCCTCTTGGGTACAATGTTTCTTCTAGTTTTGTTCCAACAGCTTCTGAGGTCATCTCCAGAGGGTCTTATTCGCCTTTTATGGGAGGATCTAGCCCAAGTGGATCCAATCCAATTGGAGGCACTACTCAATCATTCACTTCTGGTTATCAGATTCATGTTGGAGGGAAATATAACCTTGAGGGGAATACTCAGTTTGTGGGTCAAACTCAAATTGGGACATAATCCTCACTTGGAGGACAACACCCACTCAGAGGTTATAACCCATCCTATGGACAAAACATACTAGGATCACTACCCTAGTATTGGAACCTTCTCATCTAGGGAAATCCATAATCATCTAAAGGGAAACAACCTCAAGTTATCTCTTTCATACCCCCTAGTTCGGGCCAGTCATATCATGGTTCTTCCTTTCCCATTTGCAGTTCGAATGTTCATTATAGTGTCCCTTTCCAAGGGAACATCCCTAATCAGTACAACCGTATGGGCTACATGCCTCCACACTCATGTATGAATCTGTCAGGACCTTTGCCTCACATGCAAACTGCTTACGGTCCTACTGGTATACCGACGAGACTCCCTCCCCAAAGTCACCAATACCCTCACATGAATAGATAGTTACCCTTTTTATCCACTTTGGATCTACCCGAATTGTCTAAAATCTTGAATGACCCTATCCTACATTCTCCACACTAGCCCGTAATACTGACCAAGCTACCATACGACATTCCAAAATTTGAAGGTAGACCGGGAGAAGACCCAAACAACCATGTTATGAATTTTCACCTTTGGTGTTCGTCCAACTCTTTGATGGATGACTCCATTCGGTTACGAATCTTCCAACGAACTCTTACGGGTTTGGCTGCAAAGTGGTATATAGAATTACCACGAGGATTCTTCACTGACTTTAATACCCTAGCCATGGATTTCCTCACACATTACCAATTTCCAATCTACTATGAAACAAGAAACAAGATTTTGAGTTCCTTTAATAAAAATTTGGCCACTCATATTTTCGATCACATCCATGAGTGGCGAAGAAGACGATGTTTGATCAAACTTGACCTTCCTGATCAGTTATTGGTGAAATGGTTCACCAAATCATTCATGAATAAAATCTCTCATAAAATTTCCATGGGTGGAGTTGTCACTGAAGAACAGGCGATCAGTCATGCTCAGTACCTAGATCTCTTTTATTTGCAAATGGGCACTCTTTACGACTTGCTCCCTGATGCTCCTTGTCCTTCTACCACCACTACCACCACTACCCCTGCTGCTTCTCATGCGGCTGATGGTGTGATTGGAACCTTCCATGATCAACCCCTATCTACGCAAGCCTCTCACACCAATCCCAAATATACTGCTTCTAATGTTCAAAGTGATCCAACTCCTACTCCTTCCACCAGAAAAACTTCTGAGGTTAAATCCGTTAAATCTACCCCTGGAAGCAAAAATAAATCTAAAAAAGGAAAGGGTAAGAATAAGGAGCGTAAAAATAATAATCCACAATCTGAGAAATCCAAAACACAACCTACTGATGATAAGGATAAGCGCAAACCTCGATATCCTTTCCTTATCTGTGGTGATGATCACTACACGAAAGATTGTCCCAAGCATGCCAAGGTCACTAAGTTCCTTCAAGGTACCGCGAAGCATCCCACACCTGTCGTTTTGTCCCAAACTTTCCATTCTCAATAGTAGGCCCAATTGGTCATTCATGATCAACCTTCCCCTTCCACTACTTCCTATGTCCTTATGGGTACTGGTAATGCAGAAAAGAACGATGTTTCTATTACAACTTGGGCCAAAGATTACTCTTCCTCAAAGGAGAAAGTTGATGATATACCACCTTCGTTAGTTCAACTGACTCCCTCAACTTCACCTCCCAATGGTCCTCTTCATCTCAAACAACCAGGTCTTGATACAGTTCTTCACCCTCCTCCAAAGGGAATTGTTTGCAAGTCTGCCTTTAATCCTCATGTGCGTGCTGCTCAGAACTACAATATTGTAGAAGATCTTGCGCAAGCACCCTCTACGATGTTAGCTCTCGAAGTCCTTCAAATTTTTCCCACGCAATGGAAGGCACTGTTAAAGGATATCAGTGGAATTGATCCTACGGATACGAATTTGATAATTTTTGACCTGGAAGATCACATTCCAAGGCTACCCCCTCAACTAGTGTTTTAGATACAAGTTGTTGTTGAGAACAAGAATATCTCTAGAACCGTTATTGACGAGGGTGCCTCGATGTGCATAATGTATGTTTCCTGTTGGAAAGCCATTGGCTCTCCTCCCCTAACTGAATCACACAATACACTTAAGGCATTCAATGGCTTTGGCTTTCAACCCTATGGTGTACTTCCCTCATTTTCTATTACGTTGGAAGGAAAATCGGTCAATGTTGAAGTTGAGGTCTTTGATGCACCTCTTGATTATAACCTCTTACTTGGTTGTAGCTGGATTAATTCTATGTGTGAAATTGTGTCTGCCATTTTCCGTGTAGTACATTTTCCACACCGGGGAAAAATCATAACTGTAGACCAGCTCGCCTTTTTCAATTCTGATTCCCGTACTACCAATGTACCCTTTATTTGGAAGACACCTCCTAGGTATGATAATGTCGGTGTGGTTCTACTAAAATATTCAACTTTGATGGACACTTTCCCAATCCCACCACCTGATATTCCACCTCCTTTTGTCACCTCAATCAACATGATTTCCACCTCTATTCACGAAACCATTGCGTCTCATGACCCATTGTTAGTACCTGACACTGGTGTTATCTCTGTTATGGCAAGAAAATGACTTTAAGCCTGGTTGAGTCAGCTTATCAAACCATTCAATCGGCAACCCCTTCCACTCCCTCTCTTTGTGATTCATCTCCCAATCCATTTCATGTTATTTTTCCTACTAACGAGATGATTATGTCTATTATGTCTATGGAAGACACCCCTTGGGATGATGGACATCATCGTTCCATTATATTCCTAGAACAACACACCTTAGAGAGTTACCAACGGATTTCGACTTCGTTGACCGTTGTTTCGATAATGAAGTTGTCACTTATCAAGCTATTTTTCAATATTTCTGTGATGTTTTCTCTTGGAGCTACGAAGAGATGTCGGGTATTGACCTCGATATCATTGTACATGAAATTAAGACCTATCTGGATGCTAAACCCATTCGACAGAGACTTCGCCTAGTCCACCCCCGTAAAGCCACAGCTATCAAACTCGAAGTTGAAAAAATTCTCAAGGCTGGCTTTATCTATCCCATGGCTTTAACCGATTGGGTATCCAATATAGTTCTGGTTAATAAAAAACAAGGCATGATCTATGTATTCGTCGATTATAGGGACATTAATAAATCTTGTCCCAAGGACAAATTTCCAACCCCCTTCATTGACCAGATCATCGACGATTGTGCCGAGAGAAAAATATTCTCTTTAATGGATGGTTTCTCTGGCTATAATCAGATTAACATTTTACCAGTGGATCAACACAAAACTTCTTTCATTTGTCCTTGGGGCATATTCGCCTATCGGAAACTACCTTTCGGTTTGAAGAATGCTGTTGTGACTTTTCAACATGCCATGTCTTATTCTTTTCACGATATCAAGCACATCGTACAACCATATCTCAATGATCTACCAGCCCATTCTATGCACCGCCAAGATCACCCGACCCATCTCCGATCCATTTTTCTTCATTGTCATTACTATCGTATATGTTTAAACCCACACAAATGTGTTTTTTGTGTGGATTCTGGCTGACTTCTGGGTTTTATTGTGTCACTTCATGGAATTAGGGTGGATTCTTTGAAGGTTGAGGCCACCCTTAATCTACCTCCTCCTTCTACATTATGCCAGCTCCAAAGTTTGCAAGGGAAGGGAATTTTTTTGCATCGATTCATTCCCAACTACGTTGAGTTAATGCCAGGATTTACTCGACTGTTGAATAAGGGTTACAAATTCGTATGGGAAGAGACTTTCAACAAATCATTTGAAGCCTTGAAACTTTCCCTAACATAAACACCACTGCTTTTCCCACCATATTATAGTCGAGACTATTTCCTCTACCTCACCGCTTCAGAATCTACCATTTCCATGGTTTTATTCCAAGAGGATGATTCGCACGACGAACATGTAATTTATTATTTGAGTCAGAGTATCACGACTACCAAGGCCAAATACCTACATGTGAAAAAACTGGCCTTAGCATCTGTTCAAGTTGTTCAATGTTTTCGTCACTATATCCTACTACGCAAGACCACTGTTATTTATAATTGCAACCCTATGAAGCATATCCTTACATGCCAATTTCTAGGGGGAAAGTACTCCAAATGGATAGTAATTCTCCAGTAGTTCGCCTTAGAGTTTGAACGTGCTAAGTATAAGAAACCTTTGGTATTTTTCGAATTGATATGTGACCTTCCCTTCGCTGAGACATAAAATGTGGCAGAGGATTCCTTACCTGATGAATCCCTTTTTCTGATCAGTTTTGATGACACTTGGTATGGAGATATTATCATTTATCTCCAGACTCAAAAATTTTGGCCCACCCTCTCTAGTACAGACCAACGTCACATACGGTATCAAGCCCGTCAATACATAATTCTCAGTGACACTCTCTATTGCCATGGTGTTGACTCTATTTTTCGATGTTGTCTCATCTTCAATGAGGTTGAGAAATATTTGAATGAATTCCACTTTGGAGCATGTGGTGGTCATATGTCTAGTTATGCCACTGCCCAAAAGATCTTACGAGCATGGTACTTCTGGGATTATTTTTTTAAAGACTATATAACTGTCATCCAGAAGTGTCATGCTTATCAAACATACAATAACAAGATAATATCTCATCCCTCTCCTTTACACCCTATAGTTTCCATTGGACCTTTCGCAAAATGGGGCATTGATTTTATGACATGTAACCCTCACTCGACCGAGGGGCATGGATACATCATCGTAGCCGTGGATTATTTCACGAAATGGCTAAGGCGATGCCTACATTCGATAATACTAGAAAAATTGTAGCCCTATTCATATTCAATCATATCATCACGCGATTCATATCATCACGTGATTTGGAATTCCACAAGATATCATCACTGATCACAGTAGCCATTTTCAAAATTTCATCATGTCTGAGCTTACCGAAAAGTTGGGTCTTCTGTACGAAAACTCAACCCCATACTATATACAGGCCAATGGCCAAGTTGAAGCGATAAAAAATGTTCTTATCACTATGATTTGACAGATAAGAGGAATTCACAAGACAAGTTGGAAGATGATGTTGTTTTCAGCATTATGGGCCTATCGAAAATCTGTGAAGTCTTCCATAGGATTTACACCTTTTTAGTTGGTGTATGGTATCGAAATTGTCCTCCCGATTGAATATGAGATCCCATATTTGAAGCTAGTCATTGAACTTCTCCTAAACACCTCTACTGAGGAAGAACATCTATTGTATCTGATGCAATTAGACGAAACCCGTCGTGATGCCACCTTGGTTATTGAAACCCAGAAGAAACATGTAAAATCCCAATACGACAAGAATGTCAAGCTGTGTGTTTTCTCTGAACGTGATCTAGTTCTCCTCTATGAACAAGATTGTGATTTACTAGGGGCCAGAAAATTCAAGGCTATGTGGCGTGACCCTTATATCGTCAAACGAGTGTTGGAGAAGGGAGCCTATGAGTTAGTAGATTATGATGGCATTCCTTTGAGTGAACCCAAAAATGGTCTTTACTTGAAGAAGTACTATGCTTAGGTTATCTTTTCATGAGTGCTTGTATTTTTATTGTATCATACTTGTGTGTGCTTTTTCATTATTTGGTTTCGACCCCCAGCTACTTACCTTCTATTGTGCTTGGTTTCCATATGTCGGTGTCTTTGCTACCCCACATTGGCTTCACCGATGGCTCTAGTCGTAGTACTCAAAACTTAGCATCCGCTGCTTGGGCAATCTATGCACCTACGAACAAGTTAATCAGTCTACATGGTGTTTGCCTCGATCGTGCAACTAACAATATCACAGAATATAGTGCAACCATCGAATTGTTGACCGACGCTATTTCACTTGGAATCGATCACCTGGTTGTACGAATTGATTCATAGTTAGTGGTACTACAACTAATTAATGTCTATTTTATCCAAAGTCCTACTTTGTTAGGAGTATATCTATGAATTCGCCTCTTGGAACGTTATTTCGATTACATTGAATATCATCATATTCCTAGATGTCTAAATACATTAACAGATGCATTAGCTAATTATGTGTTAGACAAACATTTGAGACACATGTAAATACAACCACAATTCACATTAAAGCAAGTAAGTCGATAGAAGCCTCATGTATATATATAACGATAAAAGTGTTTTACAAAAAAGTGTTTTCGTTCGAAGACCAAAAATATAAAAATAAGAACTTTCATACACAAAATATCATCAAGGATGATGCTCATGGTAGCACACTACTACCCATTCTACCCTAATAAGTAGTCGACTAAGTGAACTAGATATGCCTACAATATGACGTTGATAACGTCTTAGAATCTCATCGATGGAAATGTCTGGGATATTTGTTGTCAATCCCTCTATGTTTTGTGCGACTACCTCATAGTCACCAACATCCCATCCTGCTACCACAACTTCTTCCCCTTGTCTCTGAATAGGGGATGTACTTGGAGGCCGGTGTGGCCCCACATTTACAATGTCAAAAGATTTTGATTAGTCATCGGATTGAAAGCATAAAAAACATCTTATATTTTAAAATTTACAAAAACATTATAAAACGAAAAAAAATATATATCTTACCTAAGTCTCCCCACTGAAAGCCCTCAGGTAGAACCAATTTAGGGTCACCTCTGAAATCCAACCCGACATATGCATAATCATCCACCATTAGGATCTAAGGCCTCAACCAGTCGAATAATGCATCATTGTATTTGATGATGGGGCCCGCTATATGAAAGCCATGAGGTCTCACCACCTCTTCATCCTTGGATATTGTGGGGCCGGTATACCCCACTCTACTTGTAAAAATAAATGGGGGACCCTCTCTAGGAAGAAAGACACTAAAATAGATCCATACCCAAATTGTTTCAAGTCCCCCTTCTTGCATTTTGTTAGCTATGTCTTCATGCTGCGAAGGACTCCGTTGCTCCTGTTGAACACCTTAGGTTCCATGCACTCCATTGCATATTGAAAATATATTTGGAGGGCCACGTGAGGAGATGCACTCCCCACCATACATGCAATGGTAAAAATAATAGTCCGGAGCGGTAAATCCCAAACACCCCTGATGGAAAATTTTCCCTTGCATCTCTCTGCCTCAGGATCACAGTATTGACAGAGATACACGGTCATTGGTAGACCACCACCTCTACCTCCTGTCAAAGTCACATGAGACCCATGACAAGATAACCCCATTAATAAATAGATATCTTCGATATATTAGGATAGTATGTGGGTACCCACATGAAACACCTGTTGGTCCACATCCCACATGTGGACTAGATACTCCTATAACCTCAGTTGGGCCCTCATGCCCTGGATTTTAAAGAATTTCAGTAGTCCACATTGCCGAAGGGAATTTACAGTGCCTGGGTCATTCAAGGCATCATGGTAATCATATTCGTGCTCCCTCTCCTTCCACTCCAACATTTTGATGATTAAAAACATGCATTGGGACATTAAGGGAAGTTAGAATCCTCATTTGTTGCTTTGGAATTTTTTATTGGCTAAACGCATGCATAATTTTTTTGATTTGTGGTCGCCGCAGGAAGAGTATTACGCATAGTGCAGGGTTTCTTCAATTGAACCACAAGACACCTACGGAAATCTATTATCTTTGCAGGTCCCGACATAGGTCACTCGTGACGGTCCTAGCACGCACCTATCGGCCCAAAATTCAACTCAAAAATCCATTTTAAACCGATAAAAATGAAATATAATCCATTGAAAAGTAAGAGGACAAGGAAATTATTGTTTTGATGGAATTCGTTCGTTCAATGGTCACCCATGCCTCCCGCAATCGACAACCGAAGTTTGAGCTAAAAATAGGGTTTCTAGGCAAGTTTTGGGAAAAATGCAAATGAAATAGTAAAAGGAGTTTTGACCCCTATTTATTTCACTTTTTACTTTTCATATTAATATTTTATATTATTTAAATGCATTTTATCAAAACCTAAAGGTCTAATGGTCTCGTGAGTATTTTTTTTTCTCGTAGATGGAGGAACTAGGATCCTGAACAATGAAGTATGGATATTCTTTCGTGATTTTTTTTTCTTTTCTTCACATATACATATACTTTTTAGGGTTTTTCAGAAAAACCTCGAGCCTATTATTTGTTCATTTTTGTGCTAAAAAATCTATGAGGATGCAACTGATTATACTTTTGTCGTCTTTTCGTACTCGTTATGGTAACACAAAAAAAGACAAAACTCATGGAGTATCCTTTAAGCTCTTTTCATGCTCTGTAAAAATGAAAAGATAGTCGAGTGACCTTTTTATTTTCACGCTCGTAAACTTCTTTGAAGAAAACGTTCAATGAGTGATAGGTTATCACTTTTTTGGTCTCATCGAACTAATTTATGAAAAAGGAACTGGGAGAGTTCTCTTTAAGCGTTTTTCAGACTCGTTAAACAAGCATCAAAAGACCTATATAGGACCGAACCACTCCTTCTTAGGGTTAGTTAAACATACTCCGAGGGAATCCTTTGAAGGATGAGCTTATATCAACAAGCATATGTTATCCTCCTCAATCTTGCATAAAAATAAAGAGGTACTCACCAAAAATGGTGGGGGGAATTTTGGGAAAGAAATGTGTCTCTGTATTTGTGTTAGTGGCAGTAATAGTTTCTCTTGAACATGACATCCTCTTTTGTATCTGGGTTGGGAAATCCATTTGTCTCTTCTCTGACTTTTTGCAAGTTCACATCTTGGGTCATCTTCGAGTCAATGCTACCAAGACCATTGTCATGTCATTCATATGTTCAAGAGAAGTCCAAACAAGCCCTATTTCAAGGCAACCATATGCAATTGTCAATTCCTACCATGTCGGCCTTTCTCGTGTCAATTTCAAATCATTTTCATACTTTGATCTACCCTAAATCTGTTACTTATTTCATGTCATTGATGGGGGATACAATAAGGCCCTCCTGTGATGAGTCTTTTAGTACCTTAGAGCCTGCATGCCTCAATGGCAGATTTCTTCACTTTCGATAAATGATTCACATCATTGGTCCTTGATTGAGAGATTCTGTCGAGTGTTTGACTTCAGCTCATTTATTCACATTTGATGGATTGTACTGATATACCTTGGGAGTCATTGACATCAATGGTGATTTCCCTCGCACTTGTTAATGGTTTTCATCATCAACCGGAAATCAAGTGGTTTCTACCATGTTTGACTTTAGCACCTATAATCACATGGTTAGATTCGTACTTACGGATGAAAGGATTGAAGACCCTGGATCTTATAAGTTTGGTCCAGGTTGTGATGGAGTATTTATGATTTGTATTGACACATAGATCCACTTTGTATGACTCGTGGATATGTATGATTTTGAGCTTTCTAGTACATAGATCTACAATGTATTCCTGGTGGCTACGTAGCATTTTTTATGACATGGATCCATGGTGTATGACTGGTGGCCATGACTGACATTTATGATTCAAATCACTTGTATTCTGAGCATGGGAATGCCTACCTCAGAAATGGTATAATATTGTGCAGTTGATTGATTGTTTGCAGGTTCTCGATTGGTGCGGTCCTTGTTCCCGACACACACACACATTTTACAAAGTATTTCGGTTGTCATGAGTTCCAACCTCATACTTTGGGGGGAATTCTGTTACACATTATTTTGGTCACCCTGATGATGATTCTACAAGCATGTGTTCAGGCTCTCAAAAGGATCTTTTGCATGAGAAAAATAACTAATTTCTTCCTCTACAAGGCTTTTTTTAGGAGTCTGTAGGCTAGGAGTAATACATAGTGTGGAAATGCTTGATTTCTACACGCTGCTCTATACCTGGCTCACGGGGTTTCCGCATGCTACTATATAGGAAGGGTGCAGTGGTGTTTGAAATCTAAAGAAAGGAAGAAGTTCATGAAGGTTCTAGAAGGAAGAGCTTCTAGAATGTGAGGTGGCATCCATATGATTGTGATCCTAATGGATTCTCTAATTTGGTGGGATCATCCTCATCTCTTTAACTACTTCTCCTTATCCTATATAATGATAGGTTTCTCATGGAAAAGGTTAAGCAAGATTGAGCAAGGAATTGCTTAAAGAATTCGCTGAAGACTATGTGAAGAATCCTGCTACAACTGATGCTTGAGGTCTCCATTTGTCCATCAAGATTTTGTGGACCATCTTCATACCAATTCGAAGCAAGTGTATGTGTGTGTTGGAAGAAAGGACCATTGAAAGGGAACTTGTGACATCAAGTCATTTTGGTTGTATCTTCCACTTTTACTTAATATAATATGGTGAGGTGTTTCTTTCCCATAAAATCATTAGCATTTTATTACATGACTCCTTGATCACATGTTTAGGTTTCATTGAATCTACTATTGTTGCTTTCACTTTGGTTGGTTTGTGTCATTGTAGATTTGATCTCACAAGAGCATCGAAGCATAGCAGGGACAACAAAGATATAAGGAGGCAACATGTCCTGTCTTATTTTGTTCTAGATCCAGGTGGATCTAGGGAGATTAGTTTATGTGCTCATTCACCGATTTATCCAATAACATATGGTGGCCTACTTTACATAAATATGCCAAGGAATACTATAAATCCTACAATGTATCCCAAAGAGTTGGGAAGCCTTCCCAAAGAGATGAGATGCCTCTAGCACCACAACTGACTTTGCAGGAATTTGAGAAATCGGCAATTGATTTCGTGGGACCTATAAACCCACCAGGGAAGTGCATAGGAGATAGATACATCATCACTGCGACAGAGTATTTGACAAGATGGGCAGAAGCAAGAGAATCTAAGGACTGTAGGGAAACCACCACTACATGATTTATATTTGAGGAAATCACAACTAGGTTTGGATGCCCGAAGACCCTAATGAGTGATCAAGGTACGCATTTTATTAATAATACTATTGAAGCCTTGAATCATGAATTTGAATTCCATCACCAGAAGAGCACCCCTTACCACCCGCAGGCGAATGGTACAGTTGAAGCCTTCAACAAAATCTTGGAGATAATGATTACAAAGATTTGTAGTGTGAACAGGGATGACTGGGATTTGAGAGTAGCAGCAGTGGTATGGGCCTATATAACTACTTGCAAGAAGCTAACAATGTACACTCCCTTTAAGTTGGTGTATGGCCTAGAAGCAGATGTCCCTATGGAATATTTGGTTCCTAGTCTCAGAATTGCAACATTTACCAATATAGACGACACTGACACTATTCGAGAGAGGCTTGCGCAGTTGGTAGAACTAGAAGAAGATCAATTTGTTGGAGGATTCCATTAGCAGGTATAGAAGGAACGAGAAAATCCCTATCATGATAGGCACATCAAGAAGAAAGCTTTTAAGCAAGGATATCTGGTATTGGTATATGACAACAAGTTCATGAAGCATCCAGGGAATTTTAGGACACATTGGCTTGGGCCATATGAGGTTGCTTACGTTACAGAAGGAGGTTGCGCAGTTGAAAACTTTGAATGGAGAATGGAAGGAAGGTTTGGTGAATGGGAGACGATTGAAATTGTACTATGACAACCAACTGCCTCGCAGCTCCCAGTAGAAGCATGAGAAAAAGGGTCTAGGTACCAGGTGCATTTGAAACTAGGTACCAGACACAAAAAAGATAGTCTGCACAAGGGGAGAAGGGTGGGACAAAGAAGAAAGCACAGGCTACCCCGCGTAGTCTGAAGTTGAAGTAAAGTAGAAGGTAAAAACCTGAAGTGCCTCGGGACAAGTCACATGTGAGTGTTGGGGCCCTATTGGCCCTTGATTATGGAAGGTTACGAAGATTAAGGAAATAAGCGCGAAGTGTGAACTGCGTGGAAGAAAAGTTGACTAAGATTGGGTCGAAGTGACCAAAAGAGAAGAAAAGATGGATCAAAGTATAAGAAAGCAAGTCATTGGACGGGGAGAGCGGGGAAGATAGATCAGTAAGGAAGATGGATCATGGACGACTCAACAAGAATAAAAATTCACCGATGGATCCTTTGGAGAACCTCACAAGAAAGAAGGAAAGACAGGCTGGTGAAGCTCTGAAAAACATGGGTCAAGTTGACCTAGGGTTTTAGACACCTAGGGTTTTGGTATTTAGGGTTTTTACACCTAGGTTTCAGCCTAAGGATGTCCGAGAGTCATTGTAATGTATAAATAAAGGTCAAGAGGACCTGGGATGGGTTAGAGAGATTATGTATGATGAGTGATTATTGTTGTTCTAAGAGAGAAGTGCTGAGAGAGAGAGAGCATTCTCGTATTGTAATATCTTTAGCTGGGTGTGAAGATCAACCCTGCAGCTGGGTGCGCAGGGAGGGGAGAGAAGAGAAGAGAAAGAAAGAGAGAGATCTGCAAGCTAGGTGAAGATAGAACTATATGCTTTCATCTAATATATTATAAGCGTAGTTATGTGGACGTAGCCCTAGGGAGAGGGTGAATAGAGTATATCTTGTTGTTTTGTGTGATTGATGTTGTGTTCTTTTGTTCACTGATATACTGTTAAATTCATTATAGTGTTAGATCTGAGATATACAGTGTGAAGTAGGCTTAAGAAAGATAAAGAATAACTAGATCTGCATGAGCGTGTTGCCGTGGACCCACTTTTCATTTCCTCTAGATGTAGACACCTATGTCCTGCACCCCCTATTGCTACTTCAGGTGATACTACGTATTTTTCACAAGTGTTACCGAAAGGGCCAATAGTTAGGGAATGTTGGTGCACTGTTAGAACTGAACCCTGGTTCTGCCCCTGTGCCAGCACTCATTCTCTATCTCC
>ML789661.1:176960-241924 GCA_009831015.1 Picea engelmannii
GGAGCGGATTAGTGCAAGTTGTAACGTCTATCAACAATAAAAAGCTTGATCCGCTTTTGCAATAAATTCTCCCTCCTGCTTTTTCAAGAAATTCTCCTTCCTTCCGCTTAGAGTTTATTAAAATTTAAATTTGGACTGCCACACGGTGAGAGCTCCGCCTTATCCTCAGTTTTGGGAGATAAGTGCACCAAGGTAGTGACCCCTAACACCATGCCACATTTTATGCTTGTGGATATTTGGGAGGTGACCCCTAACACCATGCATTGACCTGTATTGTGAATCCCTCCAGCTCAATGCCAAAGAGGATGCTTAAACGTGGTATCTTTTATTGTGTCGGAGGAAACTGTATGGCATAGAAGAGGAGAAGCATTGACCATTGCTAACTTGTTATCAATGAGGATGAGAAAGCTGTGATGAAATCTAAAATGTGAGGAAGAGTGCACGGGATGGGGAAAGAGCATGCACAAGAATTTACAAATGCAAAAGTTGTAGAAGAAAACCATTGTACCCAATGAGGATGTTGAGTGTATGGAAAGATTAAAGGAAAATGATTTAACTCTCTATAAAGACGTTGTCACTATTCCCTCCTTCCATTTTATCTACTTGTAAATTTTCTTTGTGTCATTCACATAATTTTTCAAAATTGGACATAGTGATAACTCAATCTCAACATTAGCTTCACGTAGCACTTTTTAATCATGGGCTAGTAGCACATTGATAAACAAGTTCTTTCTTCTCTCTTTGCCAAATTCTTCTTCCTTAAGATAGTCCAACATAAACCTCAAGCTATCTATAATTTGTCGTTTAGTAGGACAATGAGATATGTGTTTTCTTTTGGTCATGCAAGTTGGGAAGACCAAAATCACCAATTCTCATTAAAGATGTTTGTTTGTTCATCATTTCCCTTTTATATTTGGGTGATTTTTTTTTGGATGCCTTTGAAAATAATAATAGGGATATTAATAGTTGAATAAGCTTATATTGTAGTGTCTTGGAATAGGTTCTACAATTATAAGTCCCCTCATCCCATTTCATATTGGTTGTGAAGATCGGTCATTTTCATCATATAAGCCCTAATATACCATGCTCCTTATGCATACGATGGTGTCCATAGAATATTGGTTGTGAATATCGGTCATTTTCATCCTATAATCCCTAATATACCATGTTCCTTATGCATATGATGGTGTCCATAGAAGTAGTACCACCTGATAACATGGTAGTAGATTTATTATGGGGTGATTATGCTTTCTTGCTAGGTCTTCCCCTCCTTCCTCTATGTGGAATGTGTGAATAATAATAGTGAGTATCATGGGGCACATCAATGCATTTCTATGTTTGATATGACAAGCACCACACCATTTGTTTGACTATGGATATTTGAGATGATCCGAGGCATTTTACACACTTCAATGCATTTGTATGTCTACAAGTATTTGAGATGATATCAATTGAAGAAGGAATTGTTAAAAATGCAATCATTTCCCCAAGGAACATTGGTGCACAAAGGAAGATGAGGCATCATTTGATTAGTATAGAAAGAAAGAGAAAGAAAAGTTAGAGATTATGAATGAGTGGGTTTATAATTTTCTAACTAGAGGAGTTTGATATAGGAGGAAATGTATGTTTCCCTACTACTTGATTTCGATGGAGATTGTGCCTTGTCAACACTAGTAATTGTGATCCATAATCTTGTGTCTTTGTGTATATGTTAGAGTTTAAGCTATTATTAGGTTTCTTTTCAATTTACTAGATAACCATAGCATAGATAGGATCACTGAGAGAAACACAATCAAAAGAGACACATCATTTATCCCGGGAAACCCTCATGGGGGAGAAAACCCAGCAAAAACTTCCTTAATATCGATAGCCAAGAGAATTCCAAGAGAATAAACAAAACACTATAGAATGTCCTCTCCCAAGTAATGTGCCTCTCTCTCTTCCTTCTTCTTCAACTGTAGCTCCAAACTTGCGCTTTTGGATGATTGAATGAGTGAGTGAGTAAATGAGTCGCTGACCTCTTTTGTTTATACAATCTGACAGGTGTTGAAAGGAAGTGTCTTTTCACTGGCAAGGCCGACTTCTCTTTCTGGGTGGTTAGAACCACTTTAATTTATTTTGGGGGTCGACTTCTCATTTTGTATATTACAATTAGGGTTTGATCAATCCCCAAAAGGGGATTTGTTCATTTACAATTCCCGACATGATCAATCCACAAAAGGGGATTGATCTAATGAATAATACATAAACAAAAAATAGAATACTCTTTGCAGTTACAATATTTCAACACTCCCCCTTAACAAGAAGGTTATTCTACAACAACATCAGGCGAGAGAGGGGGCAACATCATCAACAACATCTGGAACACTGATTGGCGTATCTATAAATCATCGGAAGTTTTTCTCATCATCAATATCATCAACAACACAACACAAAGGTTGGAGCATCATCAACAACACCACTAGGATGAGATTCTTCATAACAAAGATGGCATCACAGCATGAAGTTGGCTACACAATATCATCAGCATGAATCTGGCACCACGGTACGAGACTAGCAACACAACATCATTAGCATGAAGCTTGAATCACAACACAAGGCTAGAAACACATCATCACAACACAAGGCTGGCAACACAACATCATTAGCATGAAGTTGGCATCACATCATGAGGCTGGAAACACATCATCACAGCATGAGGTTGGCACATCATCACGGCATGAGGCTGGCACATCATCACAACATGAGGCCGACACATCATCAACATGAGGATGGCATCAAAGAACTATGCTGGCACATCATCAGCACGAGGCTGGAATCACAGCACTAGGCTGGCAACACAACACTACTCCCCCCATGGACTACACCAAGCTTATCTCTAAAGTGCTCAAACCTTACATGAGATAAAGGCTTGGTCAGCACATTAGCAACCTGTTCATCCGTGCTAACATACTAGAGCTTTATGGATCCCCTCTGCACCATATCATGGATGTAATGATATCGAATATCTATGTGTTTTGACTTGTCATGGAACATAGGGTTCTCTGTCATCTTTATGAAGCTCTGGTTATGACATAGGATCATGGTTGCTTCTATCTCTAGATCAAATAGACCTGTCAACAACTTTCGAAGCCATATGGATTCATAGCTGGAAGAACATGTAATAATTTATTCTTCTTCTATTGTGCTGAGAGAAATGCTTGATTTCTTTCTACTTTGCCATGAGATCATGGCTAAACCCAGACTGAAACAACATCCTGAAGTGCTCTTCTTGTCAGAGACACTTCCAGCCCAATCTGAATTAGTATAACTACTCATTTTGAAGTCATGATCATCATAACTGAGACCATAATCTAATGTACCCTTAAGGTACCTCATCACATCTTTTGCAGCAACCAGGTGAACACGTCTGGGCTCTACCAGAAACTGACTCAAGGTGTTCACATCAAAACATATATCTATCCTGGTGTTCATTAGATACATCAACGATCCATTGATATGTCTATACAGTGTAGAATTAATCAATTCTGACAAAGTATCAACCGGGAGCTTCAACTTTGTTTCCATGGGTGTATTCATGGACTTGCACTCCAACATATCAAATCTCTTCAGTATTTCAACTTCATGCTTCCCTTGGTTAAGGAATATCCTCTCTGGGCTTTGTCAGACCTCAAGACCTAAGAAATAGTGCATTAGGCCAAGGTATTTCATCTCAATTTCTACAATGATCTTCTTCTTACATTCAGTGATGAGATTTTCTTCTCCAGTTAAGAATAATTCATCCACATACAACAACAATATAACAGGCGCATCATTCATAACCTTGAAGTAAAGGCTAGAATTAGATTTACTCTTGGTAAAGGCCAAGCTCATCATAAAATTGTCAATCCTTTGATACCAAGATCTAGGAGCTTGCTTCAATCTGTACAGAGCCTTCTTCAACTTGCAAACATGAGTTTTCATGTTTTCAACTTCAAATCCTTGAGGTTGTTCTATATACACTTCTTCTTCAATGACACCATTCAAGAAGGCAGTTTTTACGTCCATATGGTGTAACTTCCACTTCATCTTAGCTGCAAGGGATATGATGGTTCTGATTGAAGTGTATCTAGCTATAGGAGCAAATGTCTCTTCATAATCAATGTCTTCCTTTTGAGAAAACCCACAAGCAACAAACCTTGCTTTAGATTTCTCAATACTTCCATCAACAACATGTTTTATTTTGAAGAACCATTTGGGAGATACCATATCCTTTCTCTTTGGTATGGGAACTATTTCCCATACATCATTCTTTATGATGTATTGGTATTCTTATGTCATGACACCTGGCTATTCTTTCTTCTGAATGGATTCTCCAAAGCAGGTAAGCTTCTTCTCTAAGAGATCACACATTGAATCCATATAACTGGAGAATGGCTTAGGTTTCTTCACTTGTCTCATGGTTCCTTCGAGGACACCATACTTCTCTCCATATTGAATAAGTTCCCTTGCACAAGCAAGCTTTCTCTTATGGGAGATCATCATCTGGGGAGGTTCTTGAGATTCTACTATGTCATGATCTTCTAGAATATCCTCATCAGGGGAATCTATGACTTCCCTCACTGGTTCTGCAACTCTGGGAGCTACAGGTTCCTCTTCATATACTTCTTCAAGATGACATCTTCTTGATTTCTTGAGTGTTTCATATTCATCAAAGGTTACATCCCTGCTGATCTCAATATGATGGTAAACTGGTATATAAACTCTGAAGGATTTGGAGATTTCACAGTATCCAACAAATATTCCCTTCTTTCCTGCAGGGTCCAGCTTGGTTCTCTTCTCTTTTGGAATATGTACAAATACTAGGCAGCCAAATATTTTGAGATGGCTTACTTCTGGCTTCTTTATGGAGAACATCTCTTCAGGAGTATTGAACCCAAGTGCACTATGGGACAATCTGTTTTGTGCATATACTGATGTTTTTGTTGCTTATTCCCATAAGCACATTGGAAGATCTTGATCATGGATCATGGTCTTCACTTCTTCCATTATAGTTCTATTCTTTCTTTTGGCTACACCATTTTTTTGAGGATTGTAGGGAGTGATGAGCTCCCTCTTGATCCTGACATCTTTGTAAAAGTTTACAAACTATTTTGAGGTGTATTCTCCTCCATTATCTGACCTGAGTATCTTAATATTTCTTTTAGAAATATTGTCTATCAAGGCTTTGAATTCCATGAATTTACCGAACACTTCATCTTTTGATTTCAAAAAGTAAACCCAGGTTTTACGATAATAGTCATCAATAAAAGATACATAGTATACATACCCACTGATGGAGGATGATGGAATTGGGCCACACACGTCTGATTGAATAAGCTCGAGGACTCCTTCTATTTTACTGTCTCTCTTTGGAAAAGGGTTCTTGATGTTCTTTCCTTGTGCACACCCATTGCACACACCTTCATGGTCAACCTTGAGTTCTAGTAGACCTGTGACTTCCTTGCTTACATAAGGTAATGCCTTGTAGTTTATGTGGGATAATATTCTATGCCAAAGTTCACATGGATTCTCAATGGAGTGGGTCATTGCTGCTTCTGAGTGATCTTTTAGCTTATACAAGCCACCTTCTTCTTTTCCAATAACAATTGTTTCTTCCATGGTTTTTCCTTTGACCCACATAAGAACTTTTCCATCTATGAAGGAAACTTTGAATCCTTTCTTTCCTAAAGATGATATGGAGAGTAATTTATTTTTCAAACCTAGTACATATAGTACATTCTTCATCTTCATTGGGGTCCCTGAGTTAAGCTTGTGATTTGATTCTCCTACTCCCTTGATAGGGTATTGATAATCATCTCCAAGTATAACTTTCTGAGAAAAAATATTTTTTGAAAGGAAAGAGAGAATGTATCTTTGACCTGTCATGTTCTTGGAATCACTACTATCAATGAGCCAAGTTTCCTCACCAAGTGATATCGATCCTGAGAGGGCAGAGATTAAGACATAGTCTTCAATTCGTTCTTTTATCATCTTTGTGGTTGGCTCTTCATATTCAACTGCATGGGCATGGTGCCTCTTTCTTTTCCTCTTGTATTCTTCTCGTCTAGCTGGACAATGTTTCACAATATGTACCATCTTGTCACAATGGTAACATTGGTAGGATGAGAAATATTTTTCTCTTCTTTTTCCTTTCTGAAACTTCTGGAATCTCCTTGGTTGAGATTATTTATCTATGAATTTGTTTTGGGGGTGAGACTCTTTATCAGTTTCTTTCTCGAAACAATACTTCTTTATTCCTCCTTTAGTGTGAGTATCTAGGGCTTGATCTTCATCTCTTGATAGCAAAGCTTCTTGGTTTGCTACTCTTGATTCTTCTTAAATACATTCTTCCCAAAGACTGTCAAATTGTAGTTTCTCCTTTCTGGCACAAAAAGTTTGGATGAATACATCCCAAGGTATTGTGAGACCATTAAGGGTCATCATTATGATTTTTTCTTCATCTATAGTATCTCCAATTGATTCTAGTTGTTCTTTGAATTGTGACATTTTGGAGAAATATTCCTAGATTGTTTCTCCTTTATGCATCCTTGTATTCTTGAGTTGAGTTCTTAGATTCATCTTCTGATTTATGTTCTTTCCTTCATATAATATGGTTATGGCATCAAACATTTCTTTTGGAGTCTTGTTTGAATACACTTGAGGAATCAAGTGATCTTTGATAGAATATGCAATCATTCTATTGGCCCTAATTGTGTCCTTTTGGTGTTTTTCTTTAGGTGCAGTATCGACAGGTTCTCGTACATCTTCTTTAATGAATATTTCTAGGTCATTCTCTTCAAGAATAAGACCAATCTTATAATTCCAGGAATGAAAGTTTTCGACACCTTTATCTTGTCAACAAGCTTAGTGCTTGCAGACATCTTTTACCTAGATCTTGAAAATGACCAAAAAATGAAAATGCTCAAAGTTGAATTTTGAACTTACTAGAAGGTGTGCTTGGCTGAGGTGAGTAGCTTGGTGTGGTTAGATTTTAGAAAATCCAAAATTTTATCCTTCAAACTTGACCAGCATATTTTTGAACTAGTGCTTCTGGTTTTCTGGTACTTCCGGTTTCCTGGTACATCTGGTTTTTGGGTACTTTTGGTATTGGTGAAAACTAGGGTTTCACTTTCCGGGACTTCTATCCACTGAAAAGGTGCACTGAAGGTGCCAAAGAGTTCCTTGGGCTAGGGTGCACTTTTCTAGATGACTTTTGGGCTGAAATTCCTCTTCAATAAAAATCCCTAATTTCCTTGTACGGAAACAATGACATTTTTCTTTTTCTTGTGAAAGATGCTCTCTTCAGCTCAAATCTGATACCATGTTAAAGTTTAAGATATTATTAGGTTTCTTTTCAATTTACTATATAACCATAACATATATAGGATCACTAAGAGAAACACAATTATAAGAGACACATCATTTATCCTGGGAAACCCTCATGGGGGAGAAAACCCAACAAAAAATTCCTTAATATAGATATCCAATACAATTCCAAGAGAATAAACGCAACACTACAAAAATTCCTCTTCCAAGTAACGTGCCTCTCTCTCTTCCTTCTTCTTCAATTGTAGCTCCAAACTTGCACTTCTAGATGATTGAATGAGCGAGTGAGTAAATGAGGCGTTGACCTCCTTTATTTATACAATATGGCAGGTGCTGAAAGGAAGTGTCTTTTCACTGGTAGGGACGACTTCTCTTTTTGGGTGGTTAGAAGCACTTTGATTTATTCTGGGGGGCGACTTCTCATTTTTCATATTACAATTAGGGTTTGACCAATCCGCAAAAGGGGATTTGGTCATTTACAATTCTCGACATGATCAATCCACAAAAGGGGATTTATCTAATGAATAATACATCAATAATAAATAAAATACTCTTTGCATTTACAATATTTCAACAATATAGTTGTTGTGAAGGATCCAAAAACCCTAATGTGGTAGGTCTAGAAAACAAGCAATTATGGGTTTTATATGCTTTCTATTATCCTAATTAAATGTTCGTAACACAATTATCTCTATTGAGGTTGTAAATCAAACATTGTCTTGATCTTTTGTAGGGAGAGTAATAAGGGAAGAACAACATATTACAAGCATGTTGTTGCATTTGTATGTCTGTGGATATTTGAGATGATCTAAGGATATTTATGTAATTGGATTATAAGTAGGTGTTTTGTAATGGATAAATGCCTCCCTATCGATATAAGAATCAATATGATTTCATTTGTATGAGTACTTTTTTAGATCATCAATCAGGGTTGTTCTTATTGCTTTGGAAACTCTTCTAGGAGTAAACTGATTTGGGGAAGAGCCATATATATGCACAAAAAATCAAAGCTTACCTGGAAATCCACACGAGATGATCTAAGAGATTACATGAAGGTTACTGAATTTGTATGACCATGGGGATTTGAGATGATATGAGGGGACTATATGAAAACCAATGAATTTGTATGTCTACAAGTATTTGATATGATTTAATGAAGGATAATTTGCTAACAATGTGATCAAGTCTCCAAGGAATGGTGTTGTGTGAAGGTACATGAGGCATCATTTGATTAGTAGAGAAGGTAGAATAAAGAAAATTCAAAGCCTCTATGAATTAGTGGGCTTATAATTTTATAACTAGGGAAGTTTGATGTAGGAGGATATGCATGTCTCCATATTACTTGATTTCAATGGAGATCGTGTCTCTTTAATACTAGTAAGTGTGATCCATAATCTAGTGACTTTGTGTACACTTGTTGTTAAGGCTCCCAAAACCCTAATGCGATAGGCCTATAAATAAAATAATTATGGGTTTCACATGATTTCTATTATCCTCATTAAATCATTGTAACATATTTCTCTCTATTGAGGTTATACACCAAGCATTATCTTGATCTTTTGGAGGGATAGTAATAAGGTAAGAACAACATATTACAAGCATGTTGTTGCATTTGTATGCCTATGGATATTTGAGATGATTTAAGGATATTTATGTAATTGGATTATAAATAGGTGTTGTGTAATGGATAAATGCATCCCTATCGAGATAAGAGTCACTATGATTTCATCTGTATGAGATACTTGTTTAGAGCATTGATAATGGGGTTGTTATATATGTCTTTGGAAACTCCTCTTAGGAGGAAGCTAATTTAGAGCTTGTCCCATTTATCAAATGCATCAAGTGAAATTTAGGAAAAATTCATATATATGCATAAAACATCATTGCTTGCTTGGAAATCCACATGAGAAATGCCCCTTATTTTCTAGAGTGTAACATTTCCCAATTGTGTGTGTGTGTGTGTGTGTGTGTGTGTGTGTGTGTGTGTGTGTGTGTGTGTGTGTATTACTAAATATCCTTTTTGTGTTTTCATTGTATTAAGGTGAGTGGGTGAAATGATTTAAATAGGCCTCCTCCATTATTTATGTATCAAACTATATATTTCATTTTTAAATCCTAGGTAGATCATATTGTGTGTAGTCAATTGGCTCGAGTTCTTGGGAACTTTCAATTCCTATAACCATTCATAATTATATTTGACATTTTTTGAAAGATTTATTTATTGGGTTGAGATGTGGACTTGAATTGTCATTTTTGGTGCATCCTCAAAGTAGGCCTTTTTGAAACAAGGTTGGAAAAATATTCATGTTACATTAGGGGTAAGAAGGTTTAAGGAGGATATGAAACAATCTATGTACTATAATATGCCTTCTTTACAATATATTGTAATATAGGATTAGAGGAAGGGTGGATGGATCTCAATGGAAGATGTAGAATATTGGAAGCTACACAATGACTTAATCAACCTATCCCAGAGAGTCAAGGCACTCAAAAAAGTGGTTGATATAACAAGTTTCCATTTTTAGATTTGCACAATTATTTTCTCTTTTGACAAGATGTTGATATTACATATATGTGTAGTTATGATCTCCAAAAATGAAAATTTAATTTTTTTGGTCCTATTCTCTAGGAACCATACTATCAATTATGACACAGGTGGTAGGTGTTCTTATCTAAGAGAGTGGGACTATGGATAGTTTAGACATATTTCTCATATGTGTGGAGAAATTCTCAAGTGTGACATGGTTCATATTACTAGCCTTGTTGTAGTAGAGATAAGGACTTGGTACTTACATATAGTTTTGTTGAATTAGACATGTCATATTTAGGGAATTTAATTTTTAACTTGGAACTCATTTAGTTAAATGACTATCATCATAGGATAAAATCAAAACATGCACTTTTTTTTTTGTTAGCTCACTTGCACACAAAACATAGTCCCTAATACTAAATATGGGTATTGTCACCATGGATATCAAGCCTCTATCACCACTTTCCTTTTGTCTTATCCCATGTTGAATCCATATGGGCTCACCACTTTCCTATTCCCTTATTTTTTAATATTGGTTGTCAAATAATGGCACATCTATAATCTTAAGGACATGAATTTGGATTATATTACCACACAAAAAATGCATTAATTTCAATATACATGACCCATTGAAAATATTTTTAGATCCATTTGAGGAGAACCTCAATACCATTGGTACATTATTTTATTATTAACAAGGCCACTAGTGAATAAACCATGAGTAGTGCGTGTCATGGATAAAAATATTCATTTTTTCATAATTTTATTCAATGGAAATACAGTAGAGTAGAGTGAACAAAGTAGAGTATAGAAGATATGAGTCGATTCAATAAAGAAGCCTTCAAATCTCCATGTAATTGAGAAACGATATTTGTATAACTAATTGAAATTCAAATAACATGACATAGAAACAAGTACAATAATAACACACAAATTCACAACACAAAGACACAAACACAACACACACATGAGGCACAACCACATATATACACACAGGAAGTGCTTCCAATACAAAAAGAATATAGTACACGGACCCTGCAAATTCTAGAGGAGGAGGATGTAGACAAAAACATTTGAACTATTTCATTGTAAAATCATACACATATATAGAGATATATTCCACCCCTTCTCGACCATTAGAGGAACAAATTAACATCACATCTATCTAAAAAAACACTAGAACCACTTTGCTAGAAATTCTCTATCCTTCAACTTTAGCCATCAGAACATTTTGAATGTTGAACAAGTTTGAATTTGAGCCACCACATAGTGATAGATAAGCTTCACCCTTATCCTCACAACTTATCATTTTTAATTCTTGTAGAGCATTGGGATATAATTTATTTCTCTTCTCTTTGCTAAAATCTCCCACCTTCCACATTTCATTATTTCAAATTTTATCCACCATATAGAGATAGCCCGCCAACAACCTTAGAAATTTATCATTTTTCATGTTAGTAGGATTGATAATGTGTGTTTTTTCTTGGTGCTAATCAGAAACACCACTATCAAGGATGATTTATTGGTCAACCTTCCCCTCCCACATTTGTGTGCTCAATGCATGTGTGTGAATAATAACAAGGATAATAATAGTTATATACCCCTATCTTGTCTTGGAATAGGTTCTATGGCTATATAGTCTCCTTCTCGCATATCCCACATTGGTTGTGAGGGTTTTTCATCCACAACCTATAATCCATAATATAGCATGATCCTTACTCCATTGAGGGTGACTAGAGAGGTGGTTACCCCTTACTAGCACCACACCATTTATATGTATGTGGGTATAAATCCACATTGAGAACAAGTATTGCTATTGTGGGGAGTATAACCTAAGGATAAGTGTTCCCTATTAGTGAGTTGTTGAGAAACCAAAGAGTGGATGGATAAAAGTGGTATATTGTTTTATGTTGGAGGAAAATGTATGACAAAGAGTAAGAAACCAAATAAAATAAAGAAGAAGAATATAAAGGAGAAAGAAGAGGTTTCCATTTATTGTAGGAATAAATGTCTTGGGAGAAATCATTGCTCTCTTGATATAAAAGAGAAAGTTAATATCAAAGATAAATTGTTTATTTATAAATAAATGGACATGGGTGAAGAAAAGTGTTACTTAGGGACAAGTGACACACTTAGGAAGTGTTCATGAGGATGGAAGGGAGCATGTAGTTGAATGCATGTCTGAAGAATTTTCAAACACAAAATTCGTGGAAGGAAAGAACTATAAATAGGGTTGGATCGAAAAAATATTGATTTCCCTAATGTCTATGTAGTGGAATAAGGATTTTGATTCTACAAAAAGCTTAAGGGAAAATGGTTCCATTTATAAACATGACATTGTCACTATCATAGCATAAGATAAGGTTCACATGCAATGCTTTCACTAAGTGTAATGTTCCCAACCACCCCTACACCAGTTGGGATAGTGGGGTACTCAAAATGTTTCCCCGATTTCCAGAATTTCTCCATACCATTAACTTTGATACCATATAATTACTTTTCCTTGTCATATGATGACAATTATACATGTGAAATGATATGCAGGTTCATACAAAATTTATGATAACGTTCAGATTATAAATGGGAATTTATTGATTTAACCATTACAACAAGTAATCATATAAATTCACATAATTAACATCATAGACACATTAAAAGAATATATGATAGAATACTTATATTTAACAATGATCTACACCAAGTGGATGTTGTTATGGGATGTTCCTCCCATCTATAGGAAGTGTTTCACTAGGTCTTTCTACAATAGGACATGCCCATGTTGGGGCTATGAGTCCACATGGATGAGAAAGACTCTCAAAAACTAATTCCAACTAATTTTTTATCCTATTCATTCATGCAACCATCCCAATCACTATCTCTCCTTTCCCCTTCAATCTGAAAAACCCATAGAATTCGACCTCCTTCTCTGCAATGCAATTCCTTAGGATGTCACACCTCTTTCTTGGGATCTGTTACCATAGGATTTGCACTTCATGTCCAAATCCCTCCATGAGATCCAAATCTTATGCAACAATTGGAATCTTCTACCACTTTCGCCTTAGTAGTTTATTTCCTCGTTTTAGTGATTGAATAAGGTTCAATAGAAGGGAGGCTTCCCTGGTGACCTTAAGGGATCAAATAGTAATATTATCCAAGAATAACTTCCCTTAAGTATCTTAAGCCACTTTTCCATGTAAGTACATAGTAAATGAAATTAAATCCTAGTGGTTGTAGAAAAAGTTTATAAAAGAAAAAATAAATATCATTAGTTTGTTAAAGTTAGGGTTAGAAAAGTTAGTAAGATCTCTTTGAGAGAGAGAATTCTAATTCTAAGTGCAATTTTTACCACAAAAATGAATTTATACTGGTATCGTTGTCTTTTAGAACTTATGGAGTCAAGCATGCAACACCTTGAAGATTGAACTATATGATAAGAAGAATTAGGTTTAAACCATAAGGTGCAAAGCCTTATGGGACTTAGGACTAAACCTTCAAGGAAATGATTTGTAGGGTGAAAAGCCTCTTGGGCCTTAGGTGCCAGTTTCTCTCTTCTGGATGACCTAGGTCAAGGATTAAGGACTAGGATCCAAACCCTAAGGTGAAAATCCTCTTGAGATTTAATGTTTCTCTAATTAGCAACATCGGATAGACATTCTTCGAGATTGGTCATGCTGATCTGACAAAGGGAAATGACTCATTTACTCACGGAGCTTTGATAGTGGTGAATGGCCCAGACATAGTATTTCTCTTGGCAAGGAGTGGATAGACTCGAGGTTCTCTCATATTCCCTGCTCCAGGATGGAGTGATCTATGTTAGTTAGACGTGCATGTGAGGAAATAATAATCAACATAAATATAATATATAAATAATGTATTTATAATATAATGTATAAAAATATAAATAATCAATAATTAATAATTAATAATAAATTAATTAATGAAAAGAAAATAATGGAAAAGACATGTCCATTAAATGAAAAGGAACTCCACCCAAGTATATATATATCGGTGCCATCAATTGTAATATATCATCTCATATAATATTTACTTACAACAACCTCTCATCAAGTCCGCTAAGTCTTGTGAGATTTTCAGAGTGTAATTATTCTATGATAACAATAGAATTTAAATCATAAGGAAATAATTATTAGATCTGAAAAAGAACCAAAAAAAAAAAAAAAATCAATATGATATCAGAGTTAGTTAAAATCTTTCAGTCCCATATCTAGTATAAGTCTTTTTCAAGGCTAGTTAAAATATTTCAATGCCAGATATGATAGATCTACTTCAGATCTTTTATTTTTTTCAATTGTATGGTCATGGTTGTGAGAGACTTTTGCACACAGAGTGACCACATTCCCTTAGGTAACGATTTTCCTAATTACAAGGCATGACCTCCTTAAGGATTGCATTAAGCTTGGTGAAAAATGGTTCTTCCAAGCACATGATAGGTTCCTGTAATTGTCTCTTAGAATCGGTTGAGAGGGAGTCAACATTGTGAGTAGAAATTGGTGATAACACCAAGGCTAAAGAAGAACATGCTTTCTACCTCAAGATTGGAGGGTAAAGTCTATAGATTTTCATTCGTGAATGGATAGGTTCTTGTATGGCCTCAGGTCTCATTCATAGACTCTGAAACTTCCTTTTTATTTTTCCTCTTATCATATTTGCAAGTCCCCTTTTATAAGGTTTCAATCTATAAAATCACTACTTGGGATTGGGTTGAACGCAAAAAGGGTAGAGCTCAAGTTTGGAATGGATTTTGAGAGTCCTTTGCTATCATTTATTTCTTTCTTTATCATCATTATTTTATTATTTTAGTAGCATCTACAATCAACCTCAGGGCCTTCATCCCCTCTTCTGATGAGAGAATGAACCATGACCCGTTACTGAAGTTTAGTAAAATGTGATAGGATTTAGGATGGAAAGTGTTAAGTATGGTGGGGAACAAATCATTACCCTTGTGAGGGCCCCCCAATATCACCCCTTTTCCTTGAGAAGTGACAACACAAGACTAGGGCACAAATGTTCACCAACAAGGTGAAACAAGGAAACAAACATAACTTCTTGAGATAGTGATCCATTGTATAACTTCAACCATTGATCCTCATTCACATGCCTAGTAAATACATTACGATACTTCATATGAAAAAAGGACTGACAGACCTCATGGTAACATTGTCTTACCATCTCCCATATAATCAGTTCACTGGATGTAATGAGCTTGGATGATCTAAAGAAAAAGAGGTAGTTTGATGGGGGGATGTTGGGATGATATATGTGGACATATTGACCATCATCATGGTCGGTATAATTTTATCCATTAATGGCCATGAGATATGATATACTCTATTTACCCCTAGGCATGTGGGTGTAATAGGATCCAACATAGAATTGCCAAGAAAATATAAATGCTTGGATTTATAGGGATTCATAGTATCAATTTTCACCATAGTCATACAATTCATCTCCCTTCACAAGCTTGGATGCCTTCCTTCTAAAATTCATACCAAGATAGAATGATGATGGAATGATGGACATAATGCGGTATAAATATGGAAATCTCTCAAAAACAAATAATTAGTATGCATGCTTTTAATTTTCCACTTGGCACTCAAGGAAATCCTCCCCAACTACTTTTACATGCATCTCAAGGATTATATTCCTTTTACACAAGATAAGGTAATAACTTTGAGTTATAATAAAATATTAGAATAATATTGTATTTGGCCCCTTTGGCCCCCTCAGCCTCCTCTTGTTCCTCTCTTGTGGATTCATATTCCCCCATTTGAGTCCCCCTTATCTGAGAAATAGCTATATATTTTTATTAATAACTTCAATTTACATCATTTTCATTCCTTGACCCTTGGAGATACTATTGGATCATATCCTAATTCACATTTTTACATTAAAATATATTTTAGGGATCAAAATTGTAACACCTTGTTTTCCCCAAGACTGTAATTATGTACAACCTTCATATATTGTTGTTATGAGACATGTAATTATATTTTAATATAAAACACCAAGTCACTGACTGAGAGGGAACAACCTTGATATTATTGTCCATGATACACCAAAGGAAATTGATTATACATAGGATTGATTTATCTATTGTAGGATGTGGAACTATGATGTATGAAGTGTGGAAAATAGGAAGCTCACAAAACAAGCTAATTGACACTAAAAACATAAATGAAACCTACCTACCATCACATCATACTTTACATGAGATCCATGCAACCATTGAAGAAGTCACAAAAGTGGTTGAGGACAAATGAATGTCCGATGACAATGAATTTGCGTGAAATAAGGGTTGATTGAAAAACTAAAAAATTCTACCATGGAACTGTCCTCAAACTGGAAACTCGTAGACAATGGATGGCATTTGCAGGACATCCCAAGAATTTCCCAGGGACAAAGAAGAAAACACATAGAATAGAGACACCATGAAGAACATGGAAATAAGAGAGAGGCATAATAGCGAAGAGAAATAGACAAAGTCAAATAAAGGAAAAATAATGTGCAGAATATTGGAGTGTCGATTAAGGAAGACAAGGAAAAATAGAGAGCTTGTCTGAGTTTCTATTGATCACCCTGAGCAGAGAAGACCCAAATCCATGAACTGGAGCCTTATAGGGTCATATCTTGGTTCTTACTAAACCTAAACTGGAACTAGTAAGGGGAGGTCACTGAGGGATTGTTGATCAAAGAAAGGACTCCCTTGTGCAGAGCAAATCTAGTTGAGAAATAACCTGATAAATCTGCGAAGACCCAAGCTTAGTGGGAGGTAGAAACTTATGTCGTATCAAAGGAGGAAGGAGAGTAACCTTCCTAGGTCATAACAATATTATACCCCTGATGAGTTAGTTTCCTTGGTGGTATTATGTCTTGGAATGGGGGTGGTGTGTTGTAGGAAGTCACTCTGTAGCAAGACATAAGGTTGGGAGGAAAGTCATCCTCTCTCATTCAGTCGAATTGGACTATTTCCTTGATAGATAAGTGATCAAATGCCTTGAATATGCTTATCAATAATGTATTTATATGTGTATTAAATTTCTTTCATGCATGATCATTTCATATGTATGATCCTATAGTTGGATGCCCAAATTCTAGGATCACTATATAATGCATTCCACTAGCTGGTAAACTAATGCGAATTCGACTGTTCCATTTCATAGGTGAAAATATCGTGAGTTGTTCCTAATTTCTTGTAATTATTCATGGTATTCAATGGTGTTGAATGGTCCAAACCCCTGGGAAGGATTGGACCGAGGTCCTGTAGAATTCAAAATTTATCTGAGTCCCCAAGAGAACTAATTGTCTTCCCTTAAAAATCCATTGTTAATATGTGAAGGGATCGTAGTCGTCGATATCATTGTTTGATATATCTCGACCCTTCTTCAGTAGAGTGTATTTTCTGGGAGAATCAAGTGTTGAGACCAGTACAAGGTTTGACGAAACCAAAACCCTGAGTGTTAACAAGGTCCGTTAATTTAGACATTAGTATGTTGGGAGAAATCGTAACCGTCAATCCATAAATCATTGTTAAAAAGAAACCCTTATCATTGATCTCGAAGACATATCTTTCACTTAGGAGATAATTGGGGAGATGATGTCATGGTGAAATCTCAATGAATATGCTTTCTACCTTGGCATCCCATGAATTTCGGGGAGTGATATGTGTCCCTCTTTGGTTGGCTATTGGAGAATGAGTGGGTCCTATCAGGATAGGGAGTTCCCTTGGGCCCTTCATGGGAATTTTTGACCATAATATTAGTAGGGAATACCCCAAGAATCCTATACCGTAGGATCCCAGCATATCATCATCGGAAGTAGGGTGAGTAAAAAACCAAGAGAAATAAAAAAACGTCAACGATACCCTCATCGATGATGCAATGAGGAACGTTGATCTCCCGATGAGTAGGAGAAACCTTTGTCATCGATCACCTATGGAATTTATCCAAAGAGAAATAAAATATGATGATGTCATATGATTACATGGCATGCCTTCAAGGCATCCAGGATGTCAAGATGACCAGTGTCAACTCGTGGTTGGCTGAAAAGAGCTAGAGAGGAGAGAGACATTGATAGTCGTTGACCTCATTAGACATTGGATGGGGAGATCTGAACCATTAATATGGACATGTTGTTGTCAAATGAAAGGGAGGTTGGAATGGTTACATATAGTAAAGGATTGTCGATGAAAAATAAATTATATATCCAATGATATCCATTGATCTCGGTGGGCCTCATCCATAAACTATGGGGACCATTGAATAGGGTTTTAACCCCCGCACAAAGAGATGTTTTCGATGTGATCCTAGCCATCAATATATAATATTTTGAACCATAGGATACGTCGAAAGTGTACCATAGAGAATCTTCATCAGATTTCGATGATTAAGGTTGAGTCTGTGGGATATAAAATCCCAACGATGATGAGAGGAGGGAAGAAATTTTAGACTGGAGACCCAACATGTCACTGCAACATGGTTGGTACGAACAATGAAAAGACACATTGACACCACATGGGGTTGATATGGTATTTGGATAATGAAGTACCATAAATATTTAGGAAGCCATCACTTTGACCCAAAGCTTGGATTTGGGAGTGGTTACAACCATTGGAAAAATTTCAACGAGTAGAAGACAATAATATTCTCCAGATATTCCTTTAAGAGAATTGAGGAGAAGAGAAATATTAATGCCCCATATCCTTGAAGGTTAATAAGGGGTTTGGGTGTGTTACAAAATGGTATCAGATATGAGTTCAAACTCTTGTCTTGAATGGGTTGCCAAGGTCGCTTAAGCCTATTAAAAAGGAACTTTTGCGTTGTCTAGAATGCATGTATTTAATGTACCAACCGAAAATTCTAGCAATGTTGTTGTTTCAACACGTAGGATGAATAAAAGTGAATGGTGCAACACAATATGGATGACACCTCACACCTTAAAGAAGAATATTCTGATGGTCAGAGGGATAGAGAAAACCCTCCAAATTTTATGGCCACGATAAGAAGTTTGAAGGGAGATAATGAGAGGGTTATGAGAGCCTATGTTGAGCAGGTCAAGATAAATGTGATCTTACTATAGAGCCTATCAAAAATTCAAAAACATATGAAACTATTATTGGATAAATCTGTAAGTGCGGACACAAACCGATCTCCCTAGATCCACCTAGATCTAGAACAAAACAGGACAGAATAATACTCTTTCCCTAGATTTAGACTATTGAATGAACTAGGAGTTAGGAATCATGAACATACCTTATGATCGCCTCCTTGGGTCTCTGTTGTTCCAAGCTTCGCTCCAATGCTCTTTTGTCGTCAAGACTAGGACAACTCAAACCAATTGAAGTGAAAACAACTCAATATATTCAATAGCTAATCTATACATATGATCAAGGAGTTATGTAATAAAGTGACATTAGCTTTATGGGAAAGGGACATATTACTGTATTAAATTGATAGAAAGTAAGACTTACAACTTGAGCCTTGATGTTGAAAACCTCCATTCGATGGCTCCTAGCTCTGACACACACACTTGCTCATGCATGAAGAAGATCAACCACTTTTGATAACCTTGCTAGTGTCTCTAGTTGTTGTAGCGTCAGTCCTTCATACAATCTTACACTAATTCTCCAATAAATCTCTTTCTAGTTTTCTTCTAACCTTTTCCATGAGAATCCCATCAATTTATAAGAGAGAATGGATTAGTTACTTGGATAGGAATGATCCCAAAATATCAGGAAAGCCAGTACTTAGATAACCATTCGAATGCCATATCATCCTTCTAGAAAATTACCTTCTAGAAGGTTTGAGAATCTATCTTTTTCCCTTCTTTAGAAGATGTTCGCACCCTAACAGTTAGGCACAGTGAAAAACTCTCACACCCTGGCTTAAGGTAGCCTGCGAGAATCATGCATTCTCACAGGCAAATGTATTGACAACCTATGAACCTTCCTCAAAACTGTGATTTCTGGAAAGAGATAAAGGTAACTTTTCTCAGGATAAAGTTCTAATGAAGAGCCTGAGTTCACCATAATCATTACATCATCATGACGACCAAATTTATGGATAATAGAATGTCCCCCAAAGTCTGATATTGGAACCAGTGACAGTCGATAGACTTTGTAAGCTGCATGTGTGTGTCAAGAACCAAGAGAAAATCTAATCGGAAACCTGCAAACATCCAAGCATCTGCAGAATATCATATATACCAATTCTGAGGTAGTCATTCCCATACTCAGATCATAGACTGATGACATCATAAACAAAAGTCATGGCCACAAATCATACATTGTGGATCCATGCCATCACAATATAGCGTAGCCACCTGAATACACTGTGGATCTACGCAACAATTTTTTAATCAAGACGACATAGCCACGAAACATACATAGTGGATCTATGTGTCACAAATTATACATACTCCATCGCAACCTGGATCGTAAAGAGAAATCCAGGGTCTTCAATCTCATCACCCAAAGTACGAATCTAACCATGTGATTACATATGTTGAAGTCGAACATGGCAGAAACCACTTGATTACCGGTCATTGATGCAACCGTTAACAAGTGTGATGGAAATCACCATTGATGTCAATGACTCCCAAGGTACTATAGTACAATCCATCGACTGTGAATAGATGATTTGATGTCGAACATCTGACGGAATCTTTCAATCAGGGGTCAATGATGTAAACCCACTGTCGAAAGCGAGGAAACTTTCCATTGAGGCATGCAAGCTCCAAGGTACTAAATAATTTCTAAGCCTTGATTCCGGATAATGAGCTGAAGTCGACGGAACAAAACTCATCATAGGAGGGCCTTGATGTATCCCCCATCAATGACACGAAATGAGTAACATAGTTTGAAAGTGAAATAGAGCATGTGGCAATTGGACTGGATACCGGGAAGGCCGACACGGAGAGAATAGATAACTGCAGATGGCCGACTCAATATATGTTTCAGATGGAATTCTCTTGAACATATGAATGACACAACCAATGATTTGGCAGCATTGACTCAAAGATGATAGATGGAATGACCTTGTAATCAAACGGAAGAGAGATAAATGGATTTCCCAAACCGGCTTCAAATGATGAATAGGGGGTGTCATGTTCAAAAGCGACACTTACTGCCAATCAATACAAAGATGAAACATATCCCTTTCCCAAATTTTCCCCCACCATTTCTGGCAAGTACCCCTTTATTTTTACGCAAGCTTGAAGAGGATCACATATGCTTGTTGATATAAGCTCATCCTTCGGATGAGTCCCTCGGAGTATGTTTAACGAACCCTAAGAAGGAGTGGTTCGGTCCCTTCACGGGTCTGTCAATGTATGTTTAGCGAGTCCAGAGATAGTAAACTCGAAGGTTTTTCAAGATTATAGAGTTTGGAAAAACACTTAAAAGAGAACTCTCTCAGTTTATTTTTCGTACAGTAGTCCAACAAGACCAAAAAATGGTTAAACTATCGCTCGAAAGATGCGTACTTCAAATACTTTATCGAGCGTGAAATTAGCAAGGTCGCTCGACGATCTTTTCATGTTTAGAGAGTCTGAAAAGAGCTTAAAGAAAACTCCAGGGGGGTTCCTTTTTTGTATAACCACGGTGAGCCCGAAAAAGTGATAAAACTATGCTCAATCACGTTCTCATGTTTTTTACGAGCGCAAGAATGGACAAAAAGACGCTCGAGGTTTTATGTAAAAACCATAAAAAACAATCAAAATAACACCATAACGGAGAAAAATATGTCCATATCCTTTTTGTAATCATCAATGTTTCACACCTACAAGTCATAACACTCATTGTCATATTAGTCATTAGGTTTAAACAATAGATAAACATAAAAACCCAAAATTGACATAGTAAAAAGTAATCTAAATGAGTAAATAACCAATTTTACCATATCATTTCACATTTTCACCATTGAGTTCAAAAAACCCTCATTTTACCCTCTGAATTCGACATTGATTTCCGGGAGCTACGAGTAATCATTTGACGAGCCGTCAGTAGCATTTTGGTAAGTTCTTCATTCTTGATCTTTCCATGGTTTAAAATTTTGATTCCATTGGTTAAAACTATTATTTTAAGTGCTTTTTTTGAACTATATATGCATGGAGGCATTCTTGCAGGAGGCCCATACGGGACCTGCGAGAATGACTTGTTCTCGCAGGTGGGCTTTGAGCCACCTGCGAGGTGTTCGCACTGTGCATAATAAGGCACCTGCGAGCAACGCAGAACTCAATTTTTTTTTTAAAGTTTAGCCAATGAAAAAGATTCATTTCATGAATAAGATCATTAATCTTCTTTATATGTTTCTTATGCAGGTAGATAACCACAAACATGGTGCTTGAGTGGCGAGAACGAGAACATGAGGAGGATAATGAAAATGCTGAGAATCATCCTCCCACCATAGCTGCATTAAGAGATTGTGGTCTCTTAAAATACTTCTGTATCTCGGGCATGAGAGCCCAAGTCCGATTACTGGAGTATCTAGTCCGTATGTGGGATCCAGACCAGCAAATTTTCAATGTAGGAGCTCACACATTAGCCATTGACATTGAGGACATATATTTCTTGACCGGATTATCCAGGCATGGGTCTTATGTCAGTCTGACCGGCAGCAGAGATGGTGGGTTAAAAATGAGTAAATATTGCAATCAATACTGTGTACCCGAGGCTGAAAGAAAGAAAGGGAAAGTGGTGATCTGGGGAGTAACAGACCTGACTCTCCACACTATTCTCTTCACGATTTCTCAGATGGATAGAAGTGTCGCTCCCCATATGGAATTACAGAGCTATTTCCAGTACGCCATCAAGTGTACTGAGCCCCAAGTATTTAACTGGGCTGATGCAGTGTTGCGCAGTATCAAAATCCAACTAACCAAGTGCAGGTGGGGTGAACTAAAACAATTTGGATATGGATCTTTACTAGTGTCCTTCTTCCTTGAGAGGGTCCCGGTATTTAGACTACAGGTTGAGTGGGACTTTCCGAGTCCTAGGGATCCGAGGATGTTGCGGTGGTGTCGGCTCATGGCCCGGCACGTGGCAGGACCAATCGTCAAATATGACGATATTTTCTTTGAATGGTTGAAAAACCAGATGTTGATGATCGATGACTATGCCTATGCCGGGTTGGATTTCCGAGGAGATCCGGATCTTGCACTACCTGAGGATTCTCAGTGGGGAGACCTCAGTAAGAAGTACACAAATTTTCTCTTTTTTAAAATGTTTTTGAATTTTTATCATATTTAAATGTTTTTGTTTTATATATTTATCCGAAGACTAACACAAAATATTTGCTAATAACACAGATGTTGGACCGTATAGACCTCCTGGCACCTCTACTATTCAGCGAGGAGGAGAAGCAGCAGCAGTATTACCACAGTATGGTGAAGATTACCAGGTGGTGGAACAAAATTTAGAGGGTCTTACATCAGACATTCCAGATATGACTCTGGAAGAGGTTCCACGACGCAATCAACGTCACATTATAGGAGTATCCGTAGCTATGGGTCGACTGCTCCGCAGAGTAGCTAGGGTAGTAGTGTGTTACCATGAACGTCACTTTGTAGAATCTATAAGCTTCCATTTTTGATATTTTTGTCTTCGGACAAACTTTTTTTTGTAAAAACAACAAACTCTTATGATCGTTATATACAGATGGCTTCTACCGGATTACTTTATATTGTTTAAATTTAAATGTTTTTGATTTATAAATGGTTCAAATGTCTGTCCAATACATAATTAGCCAATGCATCTGTTAATGTATTAAGACATCTAGGAATATGCTGATATTCAATGTGATCAAAATATCGTTCCAAGAGGCGAATTCGCAAATACACTCGTAATAAAGTAGGACTTCGAATAGAATAGACATTACTTAGTTGTAGTACCACAAGCTGTGAGTTGAGTCCCACAACCAAATGATGAATTCCAAGCAAGATAGCATCAACCAATAATTCAATAACGACGCTATACTCAGCAATGTTGTTGGTTGCACGGCCAAGACATACACCTCGTAAAGATATAAGTTCATTGGTTGGGGCATAGATTGCCCATGCAGCGGAGGCTAGGTTCTAAGTACTACGGCTAGCACCACCAGCGAAGCCAATATAGGGTAGCAAAATTCCCGACATCTGGCAACCAAACATAATGTCACGTAAGGGCAGAGACCAGATAACGTCAAAAGCAAACTAAAGTAACACATACAAAGTATGATACATAAAATACAAGTACTTGTGCACAAATAGCTTATGCATAGTACTTCTTCAAGTGCAACCCATTTCTGGGTTCACTCAAAGGTATACCATCATAATCAACCAGCTCATACGCTCCTTTTTCCAAAACTCTGTGAACAATATAAGGACCACGCCACATTGGTTCGAATTTTCCAGCTCCTAAAACATCTTTATCCTGTTCATACAGAAGAACAAGATCACCTTCATAGAAAATGCGAGGCTTGACATGCTTGTCATACTGTTCCTTGACGCATTTCTTCTGGGCTTATATTACTAGAGTAGCGTCACGTCGAGTCTCGTCTAATTGCATCAAATACAACAGACGTTCTTCTTCAGCAGAGGTATTGGGTAAGAGTTCGACAGCTAGCTTCAAAGAAGGTATTTCACATTCTATCGGAAGAATGGATTCCACGCCATAGACTAATCGAAAAGGCATAAACCCCGTAGAAGATTTAACAGATGTCCGATATGCCCACAATGCCGAAAACAACATTGTGTGCCAGTTGGTTTTATGAATTCCTATCATCCGTCGAAGCATATTTATAAGGAATTTGTTAATTGCTTCGACCTGGCCATTAGCTTGCAGATAATAGGGTGTTGAGTTATCATGACGAAGACCCAACTTTTCTGTAAGTTCAGACATCATAAAATTCCTAAAATGACTATCGTGATTAGTAATGATAGCTTGAGGAACACTGAAACGAGCTATGACATGGTTAAAAAGAAACAACGCTACAGTATTTACAGTATTATCGAATGTTGGCATCGCCTCGGCCCATTTTGAAAAGTAATCAACAACTACAATGATGTAACCATGCCCCCCGGCCGAGTGAGGGTGACATGTCATGAAATCAATGCCCCATTTTTGCAAAAGGACCAACTGAGACCACAGGATGAAGAGGAGCAGGATGCGACCGAATTTTTTGATTGTAGGTCTGGCAGGCATGACACTTCTGAACGACAGTAATGCAGTCATTGAACAAGGAAGGCCAAAAATATCCTGCGCATAAGATCTTCTGGGCAGTAGCATACCCAGACATATGAGCACCACATGCTCCAGAATGGTAGTCATTCAAAGCTTTCTTGGCTTCATCAAAATCTAGACAACGTCGAAAAACAAAATCAATTCCCCGACGGTAAAGAGTATCCCCGAGGATAATGTATTGATGCGCTTGATAGTAGATACGACGTCGTTCGGTGCTAGACAAAGCAGGCCGAAAAGTTTGGGTTTGGAGATATATAATGATATCTCCATACCAAAGATCGTTAGTGCTTATAAGGAAAAGAGACTCATCAGGTAATGAATCTACTGCTACATTTTTCGTGGCTAAGTGAGGAAAATCACATATCAATTCAGCGAAAACTAAGGATTTCTTAGACGTGGCTCGATCGAACTCCAAGGCAAACTCCTGGAGTTTGACAATCCATTTGGAGTACTTGCCCCCTAGCAATTGACGAGTCAAACTATGTTGCATAGGGTTGCAATGCAAAATCACAGTAGTTTTCCTTGCAAGGATATAATGCCGAAATCGTTGAACAGCTTGAACGGCAGCCAAAGCCAGTTTTTCAACATGTTGATACTTGATTTCAGTTGATGTGAGACTTCGACTCAAGTAATAAACAACATGTTCATCATGTGCATCATCCTCTTGAACGAGAACCATGTCGATGGTATACTCCGAGGCTGCAAGATAAAGAAAGTAATCATGACTATAATCAAGAGGGAAGAGAAGTGGAGCTTTCATGAGGGACAACTTCAAAGCCTCAAAAGCATTGTTGGCAACAGTATCCCAGACAAACTCTGAACCTTTCTTTAGTAGACGTGTAAAACCACGAGTAATCTCGGCGTAATTAGGGATGAAACGATGAAGAAAGTTTCCTTTCCCCTGCAAAATTTGTAATTGACGCAGTGAAGAAGGAGGAGGGAGATTAAGAATCGCCTCAACCTTAAGAGGATCTACCCAGATCCCTTGACGTGAAACAATGAAACCTAGAAGGTGGCCAGATTCTATGCAAAAGACGCATTTATGAGGATTTAAACGAATGCGATAGAACCGACAACAAATGAAAATTGCCCGGAGATGAGTGGGGTGATCGACTCGGTGTAAAGAATGAGCTGGTAAATCGTCCAAATAAGGTTGAACGATATGTTTGATATCGTGAAACGCATAAGACATAGCACATTGAAACGTTGTGCCCACCTTCTTAATACCGAAGGGAAGTTTCCTATAGGCGAAAGTATCCTAAGGACAAATAAAAGCAGTTTTATGTTGGTCCTCAGGAGCGATGTTAATTTGATTATAGCCGGAGAAACCATCCATGAGAGAAAAGATTTCGCTTCCGGCATAATCATCGATGATCTGGTCGACGAAAGGGGTTGGAAAGTTGTCCTTTGGATAGGCTTTGTTAATATCCCGATAATCAACACAAACACGTATACTACCACCTTTCTTATCAATCGGTACAGGGTTGGAAACCCATTCTATCAGAGCCACGGGATAAATAAAACCGGCTTGGAGGAGTTTTTCAATTTTGAGTTTGATAGCAACCGCTTTACGTGGATGGACCGGATGAAGGAGCTGCCAGACTGGTTTATCTCTTGGGTATGTCTTTATATCATTCACAACAATAGTAGGGTCGATACCTGGCATCTCTTCATAGCTCCAGGCAAAGATGTCACGAAATTCTTTGAACAGAGTAGTATAAGTGACAATTTCATCCGAAGAACACGAAGCTCCAATGTGAACATTTTCAACTATCCCAGGTTTAACTGATATATCAATGGGTATCATGGGAGAAATATTACTGAGGTTCCCTTCAACAAACACATCATGTGTAGATCCGGGAACGGTCGATATGACAACAACGGTCGACGGAGTCGAAATCCGTTGGTAATTCTCTAGAGTGTGTTTCTCCAGAAATAGTATGGAACGATGATGCCCATCGTCCCAAGGAGTGTCTTCCATGACGGACATGATCATATCGTCAGTGGGAAAGATGACACGGAAAGGATCAGGAGACAACTCATCAAGAGAGGGTGTAGAAGGTGTTGTTGATTGAATAGCTTGATAAGAAGACTCAACCAGACTTAATGGCATGACGCCACCGAAACGAGTATGATCTCCTGGGTTAGGGACTATCCAAGGGTCAGAAGACACCGGAAGCTCATGAGGTACAACGGAGATCATATTAATAGAATCAACTGATGGGTGTGGAATATCGGGTGGGGGTGGTATGGGGAGAGTGCCCATTAACGAAGAGTCTTTTAAAAGGTCGACACCGACATTCTCGTAACCCGGAGGGGTTTTAGCTATAAACGACACATTGCCAGTACGAGTATCAGAATTAAAGAAGGCAAGTTGATCAACCGTAACAACTTTTCCCTGATGAGGAAAACATACCACACGGAAAAGTGTTGACACAACAGCGCTCATAGAATCTATCCAGCTACGACCAAGGAGAAGATTATAATCCAAGGGAGCATCGAAAAATTCCACTTCAACTTGGACGGTCTTACCTTCTAGAGTAACAGGCAACGATGGAAGAACACCGTAAGGCTTAAAACTAGAGCCATTAAAGGATTTCAAAGTATTGTGTGATTCATTTAAAGGAGGAGAGCCAATGGCTTTCCAACAAGCAAAAGACATGACACACGTAGAAGCACCCTCATAGATAACAGTTCGACAAATATTCTTGTCGGCGACAACAACTTGTATCTGAAACGCAAGCTGAGGGGGCAACCTTGGAATATGATCTTCCAAGTCAAATACTATTAAATTCGTATTTGTAGGATCAATTCCACCTATAGCTTTCAACAGAGCCCTTCTTTGTGCAGGACAAGACTGAAGGACTTCAAGGGCAAGTGTTTGGGCTAGATCTTCGACAATGCTATAGTTCTGGGCCACACGAGCATGAGGATTGAAAGCCAACTTCTTAACAACACCTTTCGGGGGTGATCGCAGAACTGTATCAAGGCTCTGTCATTCGATATGAAGAGGATTGTTCGTAGGTGGAGTCAGTGGAGAGGGTTGTACCAAATCAGGAGGTAAATCGTCAACCTTCTCCTTAGACGGAGTATAGTCTTTGGCTCTAGTCGTGAGTGCAACATTATTTTTCTTAGAATCACCGGTACACATCAAAACATATGATGTTGTAGAAGTAGAGGGTTGGTCATGAATGACCAACGAGGCCTGTTGCTGAGACGGGAAGGGTTGGGACAAGACTGTCAGCGTAGATGGCTTCAGCGTTCCTTGAAGGAACTTAGTAACCTCGGCATGTCGAGGACAATCCTTTGTGTAGTGATCTTCACCATAGATAAGGCAAGGGTACCATGGTTTGCGCTTATCCCGATCTTCAATAGGAGGGTTTTTAGTTTGCTCATTTTGATTATTATTTTTTCTCTCCTTATTCTTGCCTCTCCCTTTCTTTGATTTATTTTTGTTGGTCGGTGTAGATTGAACAGCGTTCACCTCAGAAGTCTTACCGGTGGAAGCGGTAGGAGACGGAGCATTTTGAACATTAGAAGAATTGGATTTAGGGGTTGTAGATGAAACAAAATGTGAGTGGGTATGAGCAGTACCAATCACACCATCAGCTGCATGCGAGGTAGCTGGAGCAGTGGAAGTGCTGGAAGTACCGGGACGAGGTAATTCAGGTAGAAAATCGTAAAGTGTTCCCGTTTGCGAATAAATGAGATCAAGATATTGAGCCCGACTTATAGCCTTCTCCTCTGTAACAACACCACCCATAGCAATGTCTTTACCAATTTCGTTCACGAAGGATTTCGTAAACCATTCGGCCAGTAACTGATCAGGGAGTTCAAGTTTAATGAGACGTCGCCTCCTTCGCCACTCATGAATATGATCTGATATATGAGTTCCTTTAGTCTGTTTGAAGGAAGTCAAGATCTCATTCCCAGTATCGTAATGGATCGGTAACTGGTAATGTGTAAGAAAATCCATAGCTAAGGTGTTGAAATCAGAAAAGAAACCTCGTGGCAATTCAATATACCACTTCGCAGCAGAACCGGTAAGGGTTCTTTGAAAAAGACGTAGACGAATGGAGTTATCCATCAATGAATTGGATGAACACCATAAATGAAAAATCATAACATGATTATTTGGGTCCTCTCCTGCCTTGCCATCGAATTTCAGAATATCCAATGGAAGCTTAGCAGGAATAGTAGGCCATTGGGGAGAGTGACGAATAGGATCATTTAGAATCCTAGACAAATCTGGCAAATCCAAGGTAGCAAGAAAAGGTAACTGTCGGTTTAATTGCGGGTACTGATGGCTTTCGGGTGGAAGCCCTGTCGGAAAACCAGTAGGACCATAAGCAGTCTGTCCGTAGAGGGAAGACCTTGGCTGATTCGGTGGTGGCTGGATAGGATAGTAGCCCCAAGGATTGTGACCTTGAGTTTGAGTAGGGATATGAGGTTGAGTAGTGTGACCCTGACCCCAAATAGGATTAGGTATACCTGGATAAGGTTGGCCGATAATAGGGGTGGGTTGCTGCCCCCCAGCATTTTGAGGAAAGTTTTGTAGGCACTGATTCCAATACTGGGCCAATTCAGGAGGTATATTTTGTCCAAAAGGTGAGGTGGGCCCCCCTACCGTAGGTATAGTTCCACCTGGAAGTTGTGTGCCAACCGTAGGTTGTGTAGTAACTGTGTTGTGCCCGGGTAAAGGAAAAGGAACCGTACCACTCTGTCCACCAACATGAATCTGCGGGTTTGGTGCAACAGTCGGGATAGTGCCACTAGAATTAGGATTGCCAGAAGGAAACGGAGGGAGTGTCGGGATAAAACTGGGAATAGGATGCCCAGGAAAAGGAGGACCACCTGGAGAACCGACTGGGGTTTGCGGAGGTGTTGGATTGGAAGCATTCAACAAAGCATTCAACGCATGGTAACCAGGTGGTAATGTCGGGTTGACATCAAGCAGTCGTTGGGTATTGATAGGAGCAAGAGTAGCTGCGGTAATTCCGGTTTGGACACTCATAGTATTCGCAATATGGGCCATCTTGGGAGGGAGAAAAATGTGATAAGTGGTAGTCTCTGGTGTAGTTTTTGTCTCAGAAGACACTGGAGGGTTGATTTCGTAGACTGTGGGTGACTCAGTACCAAAAAGGACTCATCGAAAATCACCTGACCAAAAAGGATCTTGGCCTACTACACTGGGAGAAGGCCCAACGGTTGATTCATAAGATGTAACAATGTCTTCACCAGAAGAATTTAATCGCACAAAAGGTCGTTCACCACGGCAAATGAGATAGTCTTCTCTAGTATTGGTAATTCGAAAATCGTCTAGAGAGTCAGGTCGTTCTATCTGTGGAGGTGGTGTAGTGACAACTGGAACGTCACTTGTTTCCCCATGTGGTGGAGTAACCACTGGGACTTCATTCTGACGGGGAGAACCCTCAGGTGTACCGATAGGCGAGGGTTGATTATCGTCCAGATGTTCTGGAGATAAACCTTGCATTCTACATGAACGTCGTGGGGGAGAAATCGTAAATGAATGACAAGCTCCGCAAAGAAATTCCTATGGTCAACTTCGAGAAACAAAAACCACTCGCTAGTAAACAAAATCTAGGAAGAAATCACCAAGCAAACAATACCTTCTAATTTCAAATCCACTAGTTGGTGATGAAATCCAACGTCGCAACAACGAGACGAGAAGGGGCAGGGCTAAGTTGGAAAAGTTACATTGACGACCTGCTTAACGGACTTACACCCTGGTGCAAGCTCCCACACATAATAGTGGGTATACCCTCCAAGGAGCCCGAGTGAGTTTGATCAACGTCAATTCCAGGTACCGTGAAGACTTTCCCCTCCACAGTCACCTTGGGTAAGAACCTAGAGAGACAGGCCACTAAGGTCACCACAAACAACAGTATAGTCTGGGGAAACAGTCGTCAGTCCGATCCACACGCAAGGGAAGGGTATCTAGCCCGAAATCAACTCAAAAGGCTTCCACTCATCATTGTGGGTATACCTCGAAGTGATCCCCGTAATACGTGTAATCTCTACACCGATGTCAACAAAGTAGGGTGAGTAACTCTGCCAACACCAATGCGACCTAGTGCTTGACCCTTGTGTTAGAAGGGCTTCCCAGAACAATATGTTGCAAATGGAATTTAACACTCCCTAACTCAAGATACTATTGTGTGTTTTTGAGCTTTTGGAGAGTGTATCTCGCTTCCTACTCCAAAGCACTAGCCTAGCTAAGTGTTGGTGTAAAAGAGCCCTAGAAAAAAGTTACTAGATAAATTTTAAGATTATGCAATGTTTTTAAGAGTTGTTGTTTACTCAAAGGTAATGGAAGTGAAACTCGTGTTGTATGACTCTGACCCAAAAATGCAAGGATGATAATGAAATATAACACTTTTCATTCCATGAATCCTATTTATGGGAGAGAGAAAACTTTCCAAATCAACCCTGTACTATAATGCAATGCACAATTTCCTTTCAAATGTCAATACAAACAATCATTCATAAAAGGACTATTCTCTATGCGTCTTTTTCAAATACTTCAATAAACTCTAAAATTTGATTTTTCAATGTTTTCTAAAAGACAAAAAACAATGTTTTTGAAAGAAAAGATTATTGTTCACTTTCCAAAAAGAATTCTCACTATATCAATGAGAATAGAAAATCAAATGATAAAGACTCAAACAATAACAACCCAATCAACTCTTTCAATGAAAGAAAAAACAAAGAGAAAACCAATTAGTCTTCTCAATGCAAACGAAAATGTTCTTTCAAACCAATAAGCAAATGAGAAAAACCAAGTACTTAACTCTCAACCAATCACTGGTTCTCAACCAATCAGACACACTCAGCTCTTGAAGTCAGAGAGAAGGAAATTGCCAATAAGAGTCAAGAAACGAAAGTCAAGCTACAAAGGACAAGAAAAAACCTTGAAACCCTAAAACTATTCAAGTATGCCAACTAAAGCAAGAAACATATCAATGAATGATCCAATAAACCCATAAGAGGTAAATCAACTGATCTGAGCAGTTGGAAAAACCAAAACTCAATTTCAAAATTTTCAAAAATCTTTCTCGCAGGCATGCAGTGTTACACAGTGCGAGAATCTATGATTCTCGCAGGAAACCTTTTAGCAAGGTGCGAGGTACTCGCACTGAGCCCTATGAGCAGGGTGCGAACCTGACTGATTCTCACAGGCTACAGTTAAACACAGTGCAAGAACTCCTAAAGATGAATTTTTTTTTGAAAATGAAAGAAAAATTGACAAAGGCTTTTGGACCCAGAAGGTCTATTAGTATGTCCTGAAGACTCAGAGACTAACAAGACAGGAGAAAAATGAAACTAGAGAAAATGGCCACAGAAAAATACAAAAAGCCACCAAAAAATGGGATTGTCCCCAGTGGAGTCACCAATTTTGTTATTGGATAAATCCGTAAGTGCAGACACAAACCGATCTCCCTAGATCCACCTGGATCTAGAACAAAACAGGATAGAATAATACTCTTTCCCTAGATTTAGACTATTGAATGAACTAGGAGGTAGGAATCATGAACATACCTTATGATCGCTTCCTTGGGTCTCTGTTGTTCCAAGCTTCGCTCCAATGCTCTTGTGCCGTCAAGACCAGGATAGCTCAAACCAATTGAAGTGAAAACAACTCAATATATTCAATAGCTAATCTATACATATGATCAAGGAGTTATGTAATAAAGTGACATTAGCTTTATGGGAAAGGGACATATTACTGTATTAAATTGATAGAAAGTAAGACTTACAACCTGAGCCTTGATGTTGCAAACCTCCTTTCGATGGCTCCTAGCTCTGACACACACACTTTCTCATGCATGAAGAAGATCAACCACTTTTGATAACCTTGTTGGTGTCTCTAGCTGCTGTAGCGTCAGTCCTTCATACAATCTTACACTAATTCTCCAATAAATCTCTTGCTAGTTTGCTTCTAACCTTTTCCATGAGAATCCCATCAATTTATAAGAGAGAATGGATTAGTTACTTGGATAGGAATGATCCCAAAATATCAGGAAAGCCAGTACTTAGATAACCATTCGAATGCCATATCATCCTTCTAGAAAATTCCCTTCTAGAAGGTTCGAGAATCTATCTTTTTCCCTTCTTTAGAAGATGTTCACACCCTAAAAGTTAGGCACAGTGCGAACCTCTCGCACCCTGGCTTAAGGTATCCTGTGAGAATCATGCATTCTCGTAGGAAAATGTATTGACAGCCTGCGAACCTTCCTCAAAACTGTGATTTCTGGAAAGAGATAATGGTAACTTTTCTCAGGATAAAGTTCTAATGAAGAGCCTCAGTTCACCATAATCATTACATCATCATGATGACCAAATTTATGGATAATAGAAACAACTCCCTAGCAATGTTGAACTGAAGTAGTCGGAGAGGGTTAAAACCCCTTCGAATTCTCAAAAGCATGGATTGAATCATAGTGATGCAGGAAGGAGTTATTCCAGAAGAAAGCGTCGGGATACCACAAAAGGTGAAACAAGTGGAGGTATTTCCATAGAGTCGTCTATTCAGAAGACTACTTCAATAGAGAAAACCAGTAGTGACATAGAGTCTAACAGTCCTAAGAAGAAAAATAGAAATAAGTCTCAACATTTTCTAACTGAAGAATTCAAGAAGGCGAAGTTGCCTACCTTTGATGGAGAGATAAAGAAAGGAGAGGAAGTTGAAGCATGGTTTTTTGGCTTGAAAAAGTCCTCTCGAGTACATAACTACTCTGTCAACACCAAGGACAGGATTGCAATATTCAACTTGAATGGAGGAGCTTCCATTTGGTGGGAATATCTCAAGGAAATTAAAAGGATAAAAGAGAGAAAATTAACATGGAAAGGGTTTGAGAAATACTTTTGTAATGCCTATCTATCCAAAAATTATTATTATGATAAGATAAAATAATTTCATGAGCTTAATTTGGGACAACTTACCTTGGATGCATATGCAAATATATTTATGGAACTGTTGAGGTATGTTACCAACCTTAAATATGAGAAGGAGAGAATACAATGTTTTCTCAGTGGACTAACATAGTCCTACCAAGACCAAATTGAGTTTTACAAACCCAAGATATTGGAGGAAACCATCTAGAAAGACAAATTTTGGTACAATCAGTCTAAGCATAAGCATGACTTGTCCAAAGATTGGAAAAAGAAGGATAAGAGCGGATTCCAGAAGAATGGATTCAAGTCCTTTCCTCGCAAGATTTTTGGGAAAGATGCACAGTCAGTTCAACCAAACAAGAGTTAGCATCAACAATTTTTTTTGTCTCAAAGTATAAACAAACCAACAGAGCAGGAAAGGGAAAGAACAAAAGAGCCCAAGAAAGTACCCTTGCAATGTTGGGGTTGTGGGGAGCCACATATGTTGAGGATTTTTCCCCATCGTCAATAGGACAATCTAAGAGTGTATAACATATTGGAGGCAACTACAGTGAATGACATAGCCATGAGTGTGGTGAGAATTTATGCAGCGGTGGAGAAATGACAAGGAGACCACCAACTTGCCTCTATGGTGGAACTGAAAGGTATTATCATTGAACAATTAATCTATGTTTTAATTGACCCATTATATAATATTAGTTATATTTCACCTCAAGTGGTGGAAACTTGTTCACTATAGAGGAAGAATCATACCAAGGCATGGTTAGTCCAGTTATCAATTGAAATAAATAGGAAAGTCACATAGGTATTCAAAGCTTTTCCAATTAGGATGAGTGGATTTTAGACCCAAGTGGTTCTGAACATCCTACCCCTTGGTTCATATGACATGTTTTTGGGCATGGATTGGTTGGACGCCCATAAAGAAAAAATAAATTGTTACAAGAATATATTAGAGTGTGAAGATGAGAGGGAAAACACCAAAATCTTGCAAGGCATTCAAAATCTAGTGTCCGTGAGGAGAATAATATCATTGCAGCTTAAGAAACTTCACATAAAATGGTGTCCCTTATTTTCTATACAAATATGAAACTCAAAATAAGGAAAGGAGATAAGGGATAAAGACCACTCAACATTGTGGGATTAAAGAGATGTATTTCCTGAGGAGGTGCCCAGATTACCAACTAAGAGAGACCTATATTTTTCAATCGATCTTGTGCCTAGAGTAGTGCTAGAATCGAAATTGACTTACAAGATGAGCATGCCAGAGTTGGTAGAACTGAAAAATACAGTTGAAATAAATTATGGATAAGGGTTACATCAGGCCAAGTGTATCTCCATGGGGAGCACCAACTCTATTTGCAAAGAATAAAGATGGTACCCTAAGACTATGCATTGATTGTAGGTAGCTGAACAAGATGACCATAAAAAAGAATACCCTCTGCCTAGAATAGACAATCTCTTTGATCAACTTAGAGGGGATATAGTCTTTTTAAAGATAGACTTGAGGTCAAGTTATCATAAAGTTAGTATTAAAGATGAGTAAATATACAATACAACCTTTAGGACAAGATATGGGCACTATGAGTTTGTTGTGGTGCCATTCGGGCTTACAAATGCCCCAACTACATTCATGTAATTACAAAGAAAGGGGAAGAAGTTTGTGCGGTCACCATAGTGTGAGAATAGATTTCGGCAACTGAAGTAGATACTAACTAATGTCCCTCTATTAAAGATTGCATACCTAGAAAAATACCTTTTGGTTTGCAGAGATGTTTGCAAGGAAAGTCTTGGAGGAGTTCTCATGCAATATGGGAAAGTGGTTTGTTATGAATCACTAAAAATGAATGAACATGAGAAAAAATATGTTACCCATGACCTGAAAATCGTAGTGATTGTTCACGCGCTAAAAATGTGGAGACATTACCTCCTCAATAGGAGATTTACCCTCATAACCAATCATTGTGGTCTAAAGTATTTATTTGACCATCCATTTGAAAGATAGATAGGCTAGGTGGATGGTGTTTATCAATGAATTTGATTTCAAAATCAAGCACATAAAATGGAAAGAGAAAAAAGTAGTCAATGTGCTCATTGAAAGTGTCCAGACCATAAACTTAGTAGTACCAAGGGTAGGAGGGTCCAACATTCAACAGAGAATTGAAACCTTCTCGTAGGAAGAGGAGTTCTTCAACAAAGTGAAGGAAAGACTAAAACAAGAATCTAAGGAAAGGAAGAACAAAGGATATCATCTAAGGACTAATGGTCTTTTGTTGTACCATAAAAAACTGTATGTGCCTAATTCAACAGAAATGAGGTGCCTAGTTATGGATGAATTCCATAAAAGGCCATATGTGGGTTACCCTGATTACCATAAAATGATGACAATTGTTAAACAATTGTATTATTGGCCTAGAATGAAGCAAGACATATCGTGTTATATTGCTAAATGTTTGGAGTGCCAACAGGTAAAATTTGAAAATCAAAACCCTGCTAGACTATTACAACCCATACAGATACTAGAATGGAAGTGGGAAGTGATTTCCATGGACTTTATCATAGGTTTACCCAAGACAACCAAGAAACATGATGCAATCATGGTTTTGGTCGATAAGCTGAGCAAGGATCATCATTATATTCTCGTAAAGTTTACTTATAAATCCATAGTCATTGTGAATGTTTTTACGAAGAAGATATTCAAATTTCACAGTTTTCCCAAAATAATAATTTCAGACAGAGATGTTAAGATCACCTCAAATTTCTAGAAAAACTTGTTTGCAGGTTTAGGAAAAAAATTGGCTTTTATTACAACCTAACATCCTTAAACATATGGTCATACCGAGAGGGTGAACATAGTGTTAGAATACATGTTACAGATGCATGTTATGCATTGGCCCAAGTAGTGGGAGGAATACTACCATTGGTGGAATTCACATACAAAAATGGTTATCAAGAATCATTGAAGATGACTCCATTCAAGGTTTTGTATGACAGAAAGTGCAGAGTCTCAATCAGTTGGGACAGTCCTATGGACAAAATTACACTTGGACTGAAATTGTTGAAAGAAATGGAACAAGCTATGGTTAAGATAAAGAAGAATCCAAAGATATCTCAAGATAGACATCAGAGCTATGTTGATATTGAAATAACTCCCATAGAATTCAAAATAGGAGACCATGTGTATCTCCAAGTGAAAACCAAGATAAGTTCCCTAAGAATGAGGATGTGTGCTAAGTTGGCTCCTCGATATTGTGCACCATTTGAAATCCTAGAGAGAATAGGACCAGTAGCATATAGAATTTCTTTACCAACTACTATTAAAGAACATAATGTATTACATGTGCCTTTGTTGAATAAATATATACACGATTCTAATCATACCATTGATTGGACTATAATACAGGTGGAACCAGAGGGATAATTTCGGCTAGAAACTTAATTCATCTTGGAAAGGAAAGAAATAATGCTCTGGAACCGAGCCATCATGCAGGTCAAGGTGCAATGGAAGCACTTTGGAGCAGATGAAGCTACATGGGAACTGGAATATGCCATGAGATTGGCATACCCATTTTTTCTTAATGTATAATTGTAAATACATGGTGTTTTAAAACATCAAGGAAAGTGTTTCCTTTAAAGGGGAGGGGAATGTAACACCCCATATTTTGCAATATTGTAATTATGTACAAACTTCATATATTAATGTTATGAGACATGTAATTATATTTTAATTTAAAACACCAAGTCATTGACCGAGAGGGAACAACCTTGATAGTACTGGACATGATACACCAAAGGAAATTGATTCAAAATAGGACTAATTGATATGTTGCAAGAGGTGGAACTGTGATGTATTAAGTGAGGAAAATAGGAATCTTTCACAACAAGCTAATCGACACTGCAAACATAAATGAACCCAACCTACCATCACACCATACTTTACATGGGAGCCATGAGACCGTTGAAGAAGTCACAAAAGTGGTTGAGGAAAAATTAATGACTGGTGAAAGTCAATTTGTGTGAAAGAAAAGTTGATTGAACAACTGACATAGTCTACCATGGAACCACCCTCAGACTAGAAACTCACAGAAGATGGATGGCGTCTGTAGGATGTCTCGATAATTTCTCAGGGACAAAGAAGAAAACAGAGAGAATAGAGACATCGCAGAGAACATAGGAAGAAGAGATAGATACAACAGCGAAGAGAAGGAGACATAGTTGAATAAGGGAAAAACAATTTTCATAAGATCAAAGTGTCGATAGAGGAATAGAAGGAACAAAAGAGAGAATGTTTGATTTTCTATTGATCACCTTGAGTAGAAAATACCTGTATCCCTGAACTGAAGCCTTAGAGGGTCGCAACCTGGTGGTTACTGGACATAAATCAACAATGGTAAGGGAGTTCACTGAGGGACTATTGGGAAGATAAGGGAATCCCTTGTGCAAAGGAAATCTAGTTGAGAAACCACCTAATAAAACTGCAAAGACCCAAGCTCAATTGGAGGTGGAAACTTTTCTTGTCTCAGAGGAGGAAGGAGAGTAACCTTCCTAGGTCATAAAAATCTCAAATCCTTACTGATTTAGTTTCCTTGGTGGTATTATGGCTTGGAATAGGGGAGGAGTGCTATAGGAATTCACTCTGCAACAAGGCCTAAGGTCAAGAGGAAAGGAGTCCTCTTTCAATCAGTCAAATTGGATTATTTCCTTGATAGATAAGTGCTCACATGCCTTGAATATATTTATTACTGATGTATTTATACGTGTATTAAATCACTTTCATGGATGATCATTTCATATGCATGAGCCTATAGTTGGATACCTAAATGTTAGGATCAATATAAAATGTAATACCCTAGCTGGTAAACTGATGTGAATTTGATCGTTCCATTTCCTAGGTGAAAATCTTATGAGTCATGCATGATTCCCTGTAAGTATTCATGGTCTTCAATGGTGTTGAATGGTCCAAAACCCTAGGAAGGATTGGACTGAGTTGTTGTATAATTCAAAATTTATATGAGTCCCCAAGAAAACATATTATCGTCCCTAAAAAATATAGTATTAATATGTGAAAGGATCGTAATAATCAATCTCACAGTTCGAGAGATCTCGACCTTTCGTCAGTAGAGCATATTGTCTGGGAGAATCAAGTGTCAAGACCAGTAAAAGGTTTGATGACACCAAAAACCTGAGTGCTAACAATGACCGTCGATTTAGACATTAGTATGTCTGGAGCAATCTTAACCATTGATCCATAACTCCTTGTTAAACATAAAACCTTACCATCGATCTCAAAGCCCTATCGTTCACTTAGGCAGGAATTGGGGAGATGACATCACATTCATGTCTCAGTGAAGAGGTTTTCCACCTTGCAAATCCATGTGTTCCAAGGAGTGACATGTGTCCCTCTGCAATTGGTCATTGGAGCATGATTGGGTCCTATTGGGCTAGGGAGTTCCCTTGGGCCCTTCGTGGGAATTTGTGACCATCATATCAGTAGGGACTACCCCAAGAATCGTAGACCATAGGATTTCAAAGTGTCATCATCAAAAGTAGGGAGGGTGAAAACCCAAGAGCAAGAGAAAACGTCAATGATATCCTCATCGATGATGCAACGAGGACCGTTGATATCCCGGTGAGCAGGAGAAACCTCAGTCATCGATCACCTGTGAAATTTTTCCAAAGGGAAAGCAAAGATGATGAGGTCACATAATTACGTGGCATGCCTGGAAGGAAACCGAGATGTTAGAATGATAAGTGTCAATTGGTGGTTGGCTGACAAGAGTTAGAGAGGAGAGAGACATTGATATTCATTCAACTCGTTAGATATTGGATGGGGAGATCTGAACCGTCAATATGGACGTGTCATAATCATATGAGAGGGAGGTTGGCATGGTTACATCTGGTAAAACATTGAAGATGACAAATAAATTCTACATCCAATGAAGTTTGTTGGTCTCAGTGGGCCTCATCCATACACTGTGATAATCGTCGATATAGGGGTGTTAACCCCCACACAAAGAGATGTATTCAACGTGCCCCTAGCCATCGATATATTATATTTCAAACCGTAGGATCTTGGGAAAGAGTACCTTAGAGAATCGTCGTCAGATTTCAATGATTAAGGTCGATTCTATGGAATATTGAATCCCGATGATGATGAGATGAGGGCCAAAAGTTCATACTGTAGGCCCAACATGTCACCACTACATGGTTGGTACGAACAATGAACAACAATGTGGACATCACGTCGGGTTGATATGAAACTTGGCTAATGAAGGCCCTGGAATATTTAGGAAGCCATCACTTCGACCCCAAGCTCATATTTGGGAGTGGTTACAGCCGTTGGAAATTTTTTGACAAGTAAAAGATAATAATATCCTCCAGAAATTATTTTAAGAGGGTTGAGGAGAAGCGAAATATTAATTCCTCATCTCCTTAAAGGTTAATAAGGGGGTCGGTGTGTTACAAAAATTGGGGTGTTACATTCCCCCCCTACTATTTTTTTAGTGTCCTCAGTGAACATCACCTTACAAGTATTCATATATATACAAATTTTACATCAAAAATTTAAAACAAATGGAAATATGCTTCCTGCATTGCATCTTTTATCTCCCAAGTCACATATTCAGGGGTATAATAGGTCCACTAAAACTTTACCCACCTAATAAATTTGTTCCAAAGCACCTTGATCTTTTGATCTAAAATACACACTTTTAAATAATATATTAAAATATATCAATATATAAATATATATAAGAAAATTCATAACTTTTAAATATACATATCATATATATAAATAAGAATTATAACATAATTTGTATTATTTAATTTAAGAACAATTAATTAAGAATTCCTTATATCCGAAAAAGTGCACAAACCATAAATCAAAACAAATATGAAAGAGCTGAATATCTAAATATTGTCATACATACAAACTAAAGAAGTTGAAAATGATAATCCTTTTCGTTTCTTTATTAACATTCTTGAAAATTACACCTAAGTAATACATGACATGGATTCATGTAGTAAAAATTGTTTTAACTAATTAAAAATATATATATATATATATATATATATATATATATAAATAATTCTAAATTAAAATATTTTTTATAATTATACAAAATCATATAAATATATTTAAAAATTAGATATTATTTTCCTAATTTTCAAAAGTTATCTTTCATAAATCACCATACAAAACATTAATGCCAATTGTTAATGTGGAGTAATAAAAACAAAAGTAAGGAGAGATAATTAAAAGTTTCGATTTCATATCGAGGAAGTAGCAAGGATAAAAATGGTAATAAATACCAAGTGTTAATGTGGTAGTGATAAAAATAAGAATAGGTAATTAATGGCAAAGTGTTGATATCCAATAGACGTGTCACTTACTTTAGGAAAGGTACGAAATACAGTTTTCCCAATTTAGAAGGAGAGGAGCCAACTTACCTGTCACTGATTTTGGAAAAGGAAAAAATAGAGTTTTCGGAGTTGTGTAATTATTTTAAGTTTTGATTTTTTTCATTGGAAATGGGTGACTGAAATCGGCAGGAAATTACAATTTTCTACTATTAAAATTGTATTTTTGAAGTAAATGGATTCAACGTACTAAAAAATCCCTAAGGCATTGGAATTATATAGAAATAACGACTCAGATCCCTAAATCTAACAATCACTTGCCAAATTTCGAACAAATATCGCCAAAAAATATTCAAAAAACCAAAACTTAGAACGTTTAATCTACAACTTTAAATCTAAGTTGGATGGGTGAGCATAGAATAGTTTATCAATTACCCTGCAACACATTTGACGATTAAAAGAACAATGATAATATAATGAATAATGTTATCCAAATAGAAAAAAAACAACTTATACGACAAGAATAAGAGAGTGGACAGACAAAACTAGCATTTTATATTCAAAATGGGCTTAGTATTGAGAAAAGTGTTTGTTGTGCACGGTTTAAATGAAACAAGTTGATGGATGGTTGTTTTGTCTGTTTTCAATATCAATCATCTTTTCAACAAAAGGTCTTAAAAAACATTTTTTATTGCTTGCATCAACAACTTCACTAATCATCCAAACTACAATGGATTAGAGAGTCAAGGACACTAACATAACTAAAAATATTGGCCAATGAATTTTAGATTTCAGTTTTTTCAAGTTGAGGGAGCAGTTGAGAAAAGTATTTGTTCCAGGGAGCCCAACCTAGCCCAACATAGTCGGATAAACTATTACCCATGTCAGACACAATACTAAAATAGCTAACCACAATGACAGATTATGATAGGACCAACCAACCACGACAATAGAGAGTGGTTTGTAACTTTTTATAAGCCGAGCTCCACATAATTAAAAAATAGATACAATAACTCCACAAAGCAACAATGGGATGGTTCTTTCTCTTTAGGGAGGTTAGGCCCAGGGGAGACGTCCCCAGTGTCCTGGGGTTTTGAAGAGGCAAAAGGATAATAAGATAAAGATAAGGTTTCCCCCCTTCACAAGTCACCACCCAAACAGATAGTCTGGCCAAAGGCCAGTAGTGATGTAAAACCCCCAAAGAAGTGTACCTGCCTAGAACAAAGCAACAACAAATTGATATGTGCAAGCTATTTCAATGGGTTAGTACTTCATAATACTATATGATGAATGCATATAAGCAATTAGCAATAAATGTTGACGAATTCAATGTTTATCAATATTAATGAAAAGTTATAACACTTCACCAATAAATATTGGAACAATGTAGCATTCATTGTAACCAATCAACACCTTATTCAATTAATGCCTCCATCATTCAATTGATCTCAAGACAAAACATTGTTGCATTAAAGATGAAATAACCAATGATGACATCAACAACTAGGGTTAGTAGGTTAGTCTAGATTAGGGTTTGAAATTCAAAGTGTTTGAGAGTATTTATATCAAGTTCTACTTCAATGCTTGGGATCTTAAGATCAATGCCTTAGGGTTTAATGTAGTCAATAATGAAGGATGCAAGAGTTGAAGGAAACAAAGACTAAGGACAAGAGGGAGAGGTTTTTGTTGATGTTTGGACATCATCAGGAAGACATTCTCTAAAGATAATAAATAATAATATAATTATTATTGAATATTAAATATAGTATATAATAAGTAAATGATAATAATAAATAGTTATTGATTATTCAAGGGACGCATCCTTTCATGGATGGTCACCTTATGTTCCATATATATGGAACACTCATTGTTGTAATAATATATTGAATATCTCTCATATCTCATATAAATAAAAACCAACATGGAATCAGAGCAGGACTGGGCTTGACTCCTTCACCAGAGGGCCCAATTAAATGAAAGATAAATGGAAGCGTAACTTAGCGTAGGTGCTACTAGAGCTAAGTGGGCCCAGTAGGTCAAGTGCATATAATGGAGAAGAAGTGGGTCACTGCTCCTGTGACAGATCTAGTGGTTGGCTCAACTTCTCAGCAAGTTCACAGTCCTCACACTCCATCTAATAAAATTGGTTACGACATTTGTGGATTTCAAATATCTTTGCTAGATGTTTGTCGAGTTTAAATCACTATGAAACAACTTCCATAAGAATTATGAAAATAATTTTTTTATGGGAATAGAGGCTGGTAGATCCACAACTACCCAATAACTTCGTTCGAGGCATACGCACTTTGCAGATGAAGGGTCGGAAGCATGAATGACACGAACATGGATAGGACTACAATATGGCTGGCTTTCAGCTGGGTACAAGATATGAAAATATTTTTTAAAGAGTAAAGTAGTTAGTATTTCGATTTCCAGTAAGGTGATATCCACAGAATTGATCATTGGCTTGTTGAATGCCATGAATCTACAAATAGTCGAGATGAATATGATTGAGTTGATGAAACCATTAGTATGTTGTGGTTGATAGCACAATACACGGCTGCAGGATGGTGGGTGAAGATGAATGACGCTGCTAGGAAATGGAAACCAGTAGGGTTTTTGCACACAATCATCTCTTTGATCAAGGACACAACTCATGAATGGAAACTGTTGTGATTTCTAAAACTTGGGTGGACAACACAAAATATTTTCCATTTTCTAAATTTCATCGTTTGTGGAGTATGAACTATTACCTTTGGATTTCACAATCAAGTCTTCACTTAGAAGCTGAGGGATTTACCAGTTGCATTGAAGGAACATCCTTGATTACTATTTTTGTCTGTGTATACGTTAGTTGTGCTATTTTGGACACAAGTATACCATCAAGCACGAGGAAGCTCATGCATTCACATAATTTGGCCAACCTATTTTATTATGAATGGTTGATTTATGTTACCAAGTTGTGAATTTGGATATTCATGTGGAAGGTTGGAAACAATGTCGCATTGTAGATGATCGGGACATTATTTATTTATTTATTTATTTTGCGCTTACTTCGTTTCTTGCAGCATTGGGTTTATTTGTACAAAGGTTGCCATTGTTGGAGGTATTTACATGACTAGAATGAAGGATGCCACTATTGTTATTTTGATAGCCACTTATTTGATTGGGAGATACTACTATTGGATCCATGTGAGATAGAATTATCTACAATACTTGCATGCTAAAATGTAAAATATGCTACTAGTGGTGAAGGAGATCAACATTATGATTACAACTCCCTTGTGATCTGAGTGGAGGTCACCATGGTTTAGGTGGTTCCATTAGTCAAAGCAAGGTTGCTAGTCCATGCAACAACATGGTTGGAATAATCACACCTTGGAGGATAACAATGCCATCTACTGAAGAGTCCCACAAATACTAAAGATGTGGGAGGCATGTAAAGGTGTTTCACACTCGAGATGGATATATGACGTTGCTCAGATGAGGTGTTCGTAACATTGTTGTTGTCTTCCCAGAGCTACAAATTTGCTACACATTTGATAGCCTTCAGGATCTGGTCGAAATTGGTGAGAATGGTCAGATGAAAGAACCAAGACATTGGTTTCAAGAGGAAACCTCGATGTGTCTTGGGGACATTGGTTCCATGAGGGAACCTCGATGTATCCTAGAGATGTTTGAGACAACAGAATGAGACATTCTCCCTAGAGGGCCCAGTATGGACTAGTAGGAGTAAATTTGGACTTCATCTTAATGTGCCTCAAATGGTCAGATGAAGGAACCAAGACATTGGTTTCATGAGGCAATATTGATATATATTGGTGACATTAGTTCCATGAGGGAACCTCGATATGTCTTATGAGACATTGAGTCCATGAGGGAACATTTATATGTATTAGACATTGTTTTCATGAGGAAACCTTTATATGTAATATAAGGTCCAAGATTACATTCCCTTTCAAGACAATTGAGCCAATTGATCTCATTGATCCTGTAGCTCCACTTAATGTTTCCAGAGATATTGTCGTAGGTCAGAAGAGACTTGAATGGACTCGTCAGACTCTGCAGGAGGAAGAAGGACATGAAAATCCTCATGATACGAGAGAGAAAGAGACCTCAGAGATATTCATGCTATATTGCAGCTATGAGCCACATCATTGATTCCAATCCTTCCTGTTATGAGGAGGCATCTAGTCAGCCAGTATGGAGAGATTCCATGATGGAGGAGTATCAATCCATCATGAAGAATGATGTGTGAGATATAGTTCCAAGACCTAAGGGGAAGTTTGCATTGACTTCTGAATGGATATACAAGATCAAACACATAGTTGATGGGAGCATCAAGAGGCACAAACGAGATTTGTTTCTAGAAGATTCTCTCTGGTGGAGGGAATAGATTATGAGGAGACATTTTCTCCTATTGCTCGATACACTTCTATCCGGATGATTATTTCCCCTGTAGCATCCATGGGTTGGAGAGTACATTAGATGGATGTAAAGACAACATTTCTCAATGGAGAGATTAAGGAAGAAGTATACATCAAGCAGCTAGATGGTTTCGTGATACATGAGAAGGAGTCTCATGTGTGCAGGTTGAAAATGGCCTTGTATGGAATCAAACAACCACCTCAAGCTTGGTATGCAAGGATCAATGGACACCTGATGATTTTTTGGCTTCAACAAGTGTTTTAGATCCTAGGTTGTACTACAATATTGTTAATGGTGAGTCCCTAATTTTGTTCCTGTACGTTGATGATTAGTTTCTCATCAATACAAAGGGCCTTATTATTGAATGCAAGTATTTGTTGGCCTCTGAGTTTGAGATGAAGGACCTTGGTATGATGCACTACTTCTTGGGACTAGAGGTGTGGCAGAGAACTGACGAGATCTTCCTAAGTCAGAGGAAGTACACAGTTGAGATATTTAAGAAGTTTGAGATACTGAACTTGAAGCCTGTGACCACCAGTGATGACCAATCTGAAGAAACTAAGTGTGTTTTCATCCGATTATGATAAAATTGATTCGAATCTGTATAGACAGCTGGTTGGATAACTGATGTATCTGGTTAACACCGGACCAAATAATTTCTATGCAGTGAGTGCACTTATCCAATTTATAAGTCAGTTGAGATAGACACACTAGATTGTTGTGAAGCATGTGTTGAGATACTTGCAAGGCACAGTTCGACATGGTCTGAGATATACTTCCAGTATTGATATGATATGGCAGGAATATATTGAATCTGATTGGGCAGGGAGTGCAGTGGAAAGAAAGAGCACCTTCATGTGTTGCTTCACTTTGGTATCTTCCATGGTTTCCTGGTGTAGGAGGAAACAGAGTTTTGTGGCTTTGAGCACAACATAAGAAGAGTACATTGCATTAAGTATGAGAGTCCATGAAGAAGTGTGGCTTCACAAGCTCCTTGCAGATTTATTTGAACATGTGTTGGATTCCATCATTATTTATTTTGGTAACCAAAGTTGTGTGAAGATCTCTGATAATATAGTGTTTCATGACAAATCAAACCACATTGAGATCAAGTACCATTACATCCGAGACATGGTGTAGAGGAAGGAATTATTGGTGCAGTACCTTCCTACATATGAGCAGGTTGTTGATGTTCTTACCAAACCAAGATGAAGTTCAAGTATTTCTGTGACAGACTTGGTGTGGTAGAGAATGCCTCCCTCGCTGAGAGGGAGTGTTGATGTTTGCATCTTCCTAAGACATTCTACAGATTGTACTACTCTATGACTGAGTTGAGTTAAATTGTGATGACACTTATCCAAGAAGGGATAAGTCAGGCACTTATCCGAGAATGGATAAGTGTGGTTTGGTTTATAACCCAACGTCCCATGTGGAGAGCACATGAGGACATGTCAAGGGAGTTGACCATTGACATCATACACTATGGGAGTTGACCCTAGTGTTTCTATAGGGTGTATCCTCTATAAGTCCACATGGAGTGCCATGTGTGACTGTTATCGCACAGTTTGTAGTTTAGGTCGTAGGCTGAAGGATAGAGATCAAACTGGCTTAACAAGAACCTTCCCCACCCAATGTCACCTCAATGGGGACGTTCTTTCTGTTTAGGGAGGTTAGCCCAGGGGATACGTCCCCGACAACCTAGGGCTATAAAAAGGCTAAGATATAAAGCAAGGTTAAAGTTTCCTTCTCACAGGTTACCACCTAAGTCAGATAGTCCGGCTAAACAGCCAATAATGAAGTGTATGCCCAATTGAAAACACCTGCCCAGAACAAGACAACAACAATACAATATATATATGCAGGCTATAACTCAAAGGGTTAGTACTTCAATAACTATCTGCTATTGTTTGATAAGAAATGTGAAGCAATAGATACAAATGAAGTCAATGTTTTTTCAATTATCTATGAAAGAGCATCCATTCATCGATATCTATCAAGATGACTAAGCTAACAATGTATCTAATCAACAATTTGCTCAATAAATGCTTCAAATCATCATTTAATTTCTTATATTCAACTTTTGCTGCGTCAAGATGAGATAACCAATTATGACGCCAGCCCTAATTAGGTTAGTTTGTTAGTTATGGTTTCAAAATTATAGTTTGGAAAGTGGTTTTGTACACTAAGACTTCAACGTTGGAGGTTATAAATCAGTGCCTTAGGGTATATGGAGTCAAATAAGAAGAGGGAACAAGGTTTTGAAAGGATGATGACTTAAAGACTGGAAGGAAGGGTTCTAAAGTGCTGCAAAGGCAGGGCCCTAGAATCAAAACCCTAGGGGAAAGAGGCTCACTCTGGTGTTGCTTAAGCAAGGCCTTGTGCTCTTTCCTCCCTTTTTAGGTCAACTTGGCAAAGTGGATAGCATAAATAATAAGTCTAAGGGAGAAAGTGTTGTAAGGAAAAAGCTTTCAAACCCTAGAAGATGATGGCCCTGGGTGTAGATAACCTAGGCCTAGGATGTCACCCTCTTTCATCCTATAAACTTCAATGCTAGCTCAAGGGAAGAAGCAAGATGAGTGTAGCAAAGGCTAGGCTCAATCCCTCTTCTTCAATGGCTGAAAAATCTCTCTAAGGAGACATGTAACAATAACCTACTTGTGTGCTTGTTACCTAGGTTTTCAAACCAACAATTTAATAAGAAAATGCAAGAAATTACACCTACAACCATTCAATTAAGAAGTTTTGCAAGAAAATCACTTACATATCATGAACAGAAGCATAAGCAAACCCTAGTTGTAAACCTTCCTTGAGAGAAATGCCACAAAATGCCAAAAATATCCTTCCAATAGCAAGTGCACCTCACTTACACAACAATAATAACCTAGGAGGGCCCAAAACTCAGACCTCACAAGTGTGAGTGAATTGTGTTCTCAAAATGAGGGAAAACATCCTCAATTTATATCATCCAGTGACCTTTAATTAAAAATTGGGTCATTAAAATAGCCGACAAGGCTAATAACTAAAAATCATATTGTTTTACATTAAAATACTAAAAGAAAACCCTAAATGAGCAATAAGTAAGACATCTAGCCCCCTCGAGGGAGAAGTTGGCCCTTTCTAGGGAAAATCACAGCACTAGATGACAAACGTTGGCCCTCTCTTGGCCTCCAAACTCTACCACATGTGTCAAACTGCCTTGTCAAACTATCATGCACTGGAGGTGACGTCAAGGACCTCTAGAGGACATCCTGGGTCAATAGAGGGACACATTTCGCCTGCAGTGGGTCAACCCCCTAGGGATGGGGTCAACCAAGGCATCCTAGATGAAAATGTCCTTCTTCTTCTCTTGTGCAAAGGCTCAACCAATCACTGTCCTGTCTCCTCCCCTGATGAGGTTCCAACAACTATCTGATGGGCTCTTCAGCCGCATGGAGGTCCGAACTAATCATCTCCCCATGTGTACCGGTCCACTTGGTACCTGTCCATCGGGCATGATCCTGCACATCAAAAACTTGGCCCTCCATGGGTTCATTAGTCCTTGGGATCATAGCAATGTCAATCATATTTCATCATTAATTTTATCAAATGCATGCATAAAACCCCTAGCATATCATCTAATAGCTCAAAGACATTACAATGACCTACTATACAAAGCTGAAGAAAAAGACAAAATGCCCTATTGGGCCAGCATCCATAAGAAAAGGAAAGTTCCCAAAGGATATCATCCAAGCCATGTAACACGAGGTGGAGTGGTCAAAGGATGTCCAGACATAGTGAAAGACATGGGTGATATTATCCGTGGGTGCCTTTGTAGGAGGCGAGTTGTACCTGTCATGGATGCAATTCTTTCCAAGCCCTTTATTGTATTTATTCTTTCTTTTCTTTATTACTTTTTCTTTCTTTTTATTTCAAGGTCTAACTAGAGGACGTTGCCTTGGCATGGTGACTAGAGCTGACAATGTTACCCACAAGTACTTTCGTAGAGATGATAAGGCTGGCTCATGATGATACCCCCTCTCCCTTGGCCATGCAACCAAAAGTCACTGCCTTGGCATGGTAACCAGATAATAGAAATGTCATACTGCTAGGTACCTATGAACATAATGGGTTGGCTCGTGATGAGACCCCCCATCCTCTTGGCTAGGTCTTATCTTTTTTTGTTATTTTCTTCGGGTCCCTCTTGTTTCTTATTGAGAGGCTTTTTATTGCCTTCTCAGGGATCCCTGGGCGAGGCATCTCTAGGTTTTATTTTTTATGGATTTTATCTCTTACCAGCTTCTTTTACCCCCTGGGCCTTTAGCCCCTTCTTCCCACAGGCTAAGGTGTAACCCCACAAATAGGTCATCCTAATGTCCAGACTAGGGGAATGGGATAGATGAATAGGAGATAAGATGTAAAAATGATAATATGATGGGAGCAGACGATGGCTCTTCAAAATCCCCCCTGGTAGCTAACCAAAACCTATGGGTACAAGCTGGCTAGGGTACCCTCTCAATCCCCCCAACCATGGTCAAGTGGGTTAGTGTAATATCCAAGCAGTCGTCAGAAATGAAAGGAATTTGATGCATATATATATAAGTTATAATGATCAAACATGACACATACAATGATATCTGGACCAATTACCTCATGGAGCAAGAGTCTTTTCCGATACAAGTCCAAGCCGAAGGTGATGGATGCTGCTGCTGCTGACAGGACAAGTCTGATGAAGAAGAAGAAAGATGTGCCCTCTGGGGCCATGCTCAGGTCAATCCTGCTCTTGGTACTTCATGTCTAGGACCTATGGGCCTCGAGACATGATCTCCTAGTTATCCCTAGAAATCGAGGATAACATCTGGCAACAACTCGGGGACATGCGCTCACTGTAGAGTGCATGACAACCTCAGCATCTTTGGCATAAACCTGCAGACCTGCTCACACTCAAAAAGGGCATCAGTAACAAAGGTGGGGTGGTATTTCCACCCCGCAAATATAATATATATATATATATATATATATATATATATATATATATATATATGACTGAAATAAAACAATCAATATGCATGTGAGGAAAAAAATAACATGAAATGCAGATGGTATAATACACGGAAGAATGCCTACCTACCTATACTTACCTGTGGAGTCATGTCCCACCACCTTGGTGGGGTTTGAGGAGGCACCCACTAATGGGTAATGGGCGCCTTCTCCCTTCCAAAGTGGAAAAATAGTACGAGTTATCAACTGATTCCATTCCGACTTTGAAAGGTTTGAGCCATGATTGCGTACTTCCTTTCACGTTAGTTGGATCTCCTTTCTGAGTATCCCACATCCATACCAAAATTCCCTCCTTGTATTTTCTGATCTTGTGTTCGGTTATTCGTTGAACAACCCTGGTGTACTGTACTGAGGGAGGTGGGTGGGCTTCTGCTGTAAAAAATTCTTGTTGGGATGGATGGATTTGCACGTCCTCTTCATCCTTTTTCCTTTTTAATATCTTCACCGTCCCAACCTTTTTGTTTTGAAATTCATCTAGGAGTTCCTAGTATTCTTCTTTCTTGGGCCATTCAATCTGGTCAAAGTCTTCTTCTGTTGCAAAGGGCATATCTTCTGGAGAATATTTTTGAAGAGTTTGTATCACATCTTTCTACTCTTTATTGTCATTTATGGGAGGAGTGATATCTTGTACGTGATTTCCAGTTATTGGTACATTGAGTAAACGTCCAGTTGTCCCATCTTTCAAAGGTAATCACAAAAAAGTGAGATCCATCTCAAGGGACCCGCTTATCATTGCACCAAACTTCCTAGACAACAACATTCCCCATATGTCTGGGACATCAACCACTATAATATCTATGTGGACTATCTTCTCGGGGAATTCTTTCAAGTGTACTTCGATATTTTCAACCACACCATGTGTGGGTATTTCTTTAGATTCAAAACCACACACATTCTGGTAAGGCCTAGTGACCTTCATCATTAGAGTCATGAAGAAAGGGGGGTTTTCACCATACTGGATCCTGAAGTGATCAGCCTGCAACATAATTGGGGGGTCCATAGGCTCAGTTGTTCCCAAAAAGAAGGTATCAAATCGTTCTTTAATAGAGGGGATCTTAATTGCTTCTTTTAGGGGAACGTTCACATGCATCTTTGACAAATCTCCTTCAAAGTCAAAATCAAGGTTAACCTTATTAGTCTTGGATGTCTTTGGAAGAAGAACTTCAAGATATTTTGGTTGATTAGTGATAGGTTGTTTCAAATTCTTTCTCTTGTATACTTGAACTTCCTGCTTTTTCAGCTTTTCTCGTGATTCCTGGTCCAAGTTGTTTATTATTGCCATCCTTGCTGCTCTTGCTGCTTCCTTCAGGGCCTGTTGATGTTCTATATCTGTGATATTTATCTGAGGAAGATTCATAAAGAAGTCCAAATTGTTGACTTATTGTTGGCTAGCATTATAAGGACATTCATTCTCCCAATGTGCTTCACTGCATTCCAGGCACCAAGGGTTTTCATCAATGACGTTTGTAGGGGCCAAAGTATTCGAGACTTCAATTTCATTCTTCAGTTTGTAGGCTTGGATCCCTTTCTGGAATTTCCCTTTGAATGGAGGTCTAGGTGCTTGGACCTAGGACTTTTCAAGTCTAATGATCTGGCTCATCATTTCTTCTTGATTCTTCATGATGTTATCCACGGAAGCCTGCAACTTACTGATACTGGTGCAGAGATTTGAAGCAGGTTCAACATTGTGTACTACTTTTTGCTTGGTGTGTATTCTCCCCCTAGGGTTAGCAAAGGGCTCAATCTTGGATGAAAGGATATTTCCTTCTATATTGGTAGCGAGCTCTTGGGCTTCTTGAATGGATTGGGGGTCTTTATCTCTAAGAAGATACCCTAGTTGGCCATTAAAAGATCTAGTGTAAATGTGAACAAGGTAATCATCTTTTGGATGATGGCTTGGGGGAATTCTTTGGAGTAATGCTTCGAATCTAGTGTGAAATTCCAGAATAGACTCATTCTCATGCTTGGCAAGGCTATTTAGTCGAGTGAGCAGCATATTAGGGTCTTCTTTGATGCTCCACCTTCTGAGAAAGATTTTCTCAAGTCTATCCATGGTTTTGATGCTTCCATCAGGAAGACTGAGATACCAACATCTTGCAGCATCATAAAGGGTAGTAGAGAATAACTTCATGAACAAGTCTTCAACGTCATCACTAATGGGGTGAAGCTGAAAAAATGCCAAAAAGTTACTCATATGCTCTTCAGCACTAGTGGCATCAGTGCCAGTAAACTTAGGCAACCACTTCTCATACTTGGGTGGAATTTGCCTAGGGTAGCTAGGTATGGATGACATGTCTAATGGCTTGAAAAGAGTAGACAACCATTGTCTTTGATTGTTAACTGGGTTCATAGTACCGGTTTGAGAGGTAGACATGTTTAAAGGAAGTCTCTTTCCAAAAAGTGACTTGACAATAGGTGAGTTCAAAGGAGGCTTCCTTCTGAAAGACAAAGGAGGATTATTGAATATCCTTTTGGTTTGTGGAGTCGCCAGATAATTTTCCTGAAACTATCGAAGAATAGGGGAATAAATACTAGTCGAGTCACTAGGTAAGCTTGTAAGAGAAAGGTCTTTGAGTCAAGGCTTACCAAAAGATTTGTCGTTGAGGAAGATTGACTCAGTGTTCCCCGACAATGACGCCAACATGTTATCACACAGTTTGTAGTTTAGGTCGTAGGTTGAAGGATAGAGATCAAACTGGCGTAACAGGAACCTTCCCCACCCAATGTCACCTCAATGGAGAGGTTCTTTTTGTTTAGGGAGGTTAGCCCAGGGGAGACATCCCCGACAACCTGGGGCTTTGAAGAGGCTAATATATAAAGCAAGGTTAAAGTTTCCTCCTCACAAGTTACCACCTAAGTCAGATAGTCCGACTAAATAGCCAATAATGAAGTGTATGCCCAATTGAAAACACCTGCTCGGAACAAGACAACAACAATACAATATATATATGAAGGCTATAACTCAAAGGGTTAGTACTTCAATAACTATCTACTATTGTTTGATAAGCAATGTAAAGCAATCGATACAAATGAAGTCAATGTTTTGTCAATCAGCTATGAAAGAGCATCCATTGATCGATATCTATCAAGATGACTACGCTAACAATGTATCCAATCAACAATTTGCTCAACAAATGCTTCAAAGCATCATTTAATTACTTATATTCAACTTTTGCTGCATCAAGATGAGATAACCAACTATGACATCATCCCTAATTAAGTTAGTTTGTTAGTTAGGGTTTCAAAATTATAGTTTGGAAAGTGGTTTTGTACACTAAGACTTCAACGTTGGAGGTTAGAAATCAGTGCCTTAGGGTATGTGGAGTCAAATAAGAAGAGGGCATAAGGTTTTGAAAGGATGATGACTTAAAGACTGGAGGAAAGGGTTCTAAAGTGCTGGCAGGGCCCTAGAATCAAAACCCTAGGGGAAAGAGGCTCACTCCGGTGTTTCTTAAGCAAGGCCTCGTGCTCTTTCCTCCTTTTTTAGGTCAACTTGGAAAAGCAGCTAGCATAAATAATAAGTCTAAGGGAGAAAGTGTTGTAAGGGTAAGGCTTTCAAACCCTAGAATATGATGGCCCTAGGTGTAGATAACCTAGGCCTAGGACGTCACCCTCTTTCAACCTATAAACTTCAACACTAGCTCAAGGGAAGAAGCAGGATGAGTATAGCAAAGGCTAGGCTCAATCCCTCCTCTTCAATGGTTGAAAAAACTCTCTAAGGAGACATGTAACAATAACCTATTTGTGTGCTTGTTACTTAGGGTTTCAAATCAGCAATTTAATAAGAAAATGCAAGAAATTACACCTACAACCATTCAATTAAGAAGTTTTGCAAGAAAATCACTTACATATCATGAAGATAAGCATAAGAAAACCCTAGTTGTAAACCTTCCTTGAGAGAAATGCCACAAAATGCCAAAAATGTCCTTCCAATAGCAAGTGTGCCTCAATTAGACAACAAGAATACCCTAGGAGGGCGCAAAAATCAGACCTCGCAAGTGTGAGTGAATTGTGTTCTCAAAATGAGGGAAAACATCCTCAATTTATATTATCCAATGACCTTTAATTAAAAATTAGGTCATTAAAATAGCCAACAAGGCTAATAACTAAAAATCATATTGTTTTACATTAAACTGATAAAAGAAAACCCTAAATGAGTAATGAGCAAGACATCTAGCCCCCTTGAGCGAGATGTTGGCCCTTTTTTGGGAAAATCACAACACTAGATGACAACATTGGCCCTCTCTGGGCCTCCAAACTCTGCCACACATGCCAAACTTCCCTATCAAACTGTCATGCGCTGGAGGTGAATTCAAGGACCTCTAGAGAACGTCCTGGGTCAACAGAGGGACACGTTCCACCTGCAGTGGGTCAACCCCTTAGGGCTGGGCTCATCCAAGGTGTCCTGGATGAAAATGTCCTTCTTCTTCTCTCGTGCAAAGGATCGACCAATCATTTTCCTGTCTCTGTCCCTGATGAGGTTCCAACAACTATATGATTGGCTCTTCATCCCCATGGAGGTCCAAACTAATCATCTCCCCATGTGTACCGATCCACTTGGTACCTGTCCATCGGGCATGGTCCTGCACATCAAAATCTTCGCCCTCCATGGGCTCATTAGTCCTTGGGATCATAACAATGTCAATCATATTTCATCATTAATTTTATCAAATGCATGCATAAAACCCCTAGCATATCATCTAATAGATCAAAGACATTACAATAACCTACTATACAAAGCTGAAGAAAAAGACAAAATGCCCTATTGGGCCAGCATCCATAAGAAAAGGAAAGTTCCTAGAGGATATCATCCAAGCCATGTAACACGAGGTGGAGTGGTCAAAGGATGTCTAGACATAGTAAAAGACAGGGGTGATATTATCCGTGGGTGCCTTTGTAGGAGGCGAGTTGTACTTATCATGGATGCAATTCTTTCCAAGCCCTTTATTGCCTTTATTCTTTCTTTTCTTTTTTACTTTTTCTTTCTTTTTATTTCAAGGTCTAACTAGAGGACAATGCCTTGGCGTGGTGACCGGAGCTGACAGTGTTACCCAAAAGTACTTTTTCAGAGATGATAAGGCGTGATGAGACCCCCTCTCCCTTGTCCATGCAACCAAAGGTCACTGCCCTGGCGTGGTAACCAGATAATGGCAATGTCATACTGCTAGGTACCTATGAACATAATGGGCTGGCTCGTGATTAGACCCCCCATCCTCTTGGCTAGGTCTTGTTTTTTTTGTTATTTTCTTTGGGTCCCTCTTTTTTCTTATTGAGAGGCATTTTATTGCCTTCTCGGGGATCCCTGGGTGAGGCATCTCTAGGTTTTATTTTTTATGGATTTTATCTCTTACCAGCTGCTTTTACCCCCTGGGCCTTTATCCCCTTCTTCCCATAGGATAAGGTGTAACCCCACAAATAGGTCATCCTAATGTCCAGACTAGGGGAATGTGATAGATGAATGGGAGATAAGATGTAAAAATGATAATATGATGGGAGTGGACGATGGCTCTTCAAAATCACCCCTAGTAGCTAACCAAAACCTATGGGTACAAGCTTGCTAGGGTACCCTATCAATACCCCCAACCATGGTCAAGTAGGTTAGTGTAAGATCCAAGCAGTCATCAGAAATGAAAGGAATCTAATGCATATATCTAAAAGTTATAATGATCAAACATGACACATACCATGATACCTAGACCAATTACCTCATGGAGTAAGAGTCTTTTCCGATACAAGTCCAAGCCAAAGGTGATGGATGTTGCTGCTACTGACAGGACAAGTCTGATGAAGAAGAAGAAGAAAGATGGGCCCTCCAGGGCCATGCTCAGGTCAATCCTGCTCTCGGTACTTCATGTCTAGGACCTGTGGGCCTCGAGACATGATCTCCTAGTTATCCCTAGAAATCAGGGATAACAGTGAAAAACTTTCTCCATATCTTACTCCTCTATGAATTGAGTTGAGTTTATCTATGAGGACACTTATATGAGAAGGGATAAGTGGGGCACTTATTTGAGAAGGGATAAGTGTGGTTGGGATTATAACCTAACGTCCCTTGTGGAGAGCGCATGAGGACATGTCCCATGAGAACCCTAGTGTTTCTAGAAGGTGTAGCCTCTAGATGTCCACATGGAGTGTGCCATGTGTGACAAACTTTCTCTAGATTGTACTCCTCTCTGAATTGAGTTCAGTTGATATGTGAGGATACTTATTCGATAAGGAATAAGTAAATTTGGGCTTATAGCCCATTGTCCCACGTGGAGAGAACATGAGGACATGTCAAGAGAGTTGACCCTTGATGTGTCACACTATGGGGAGTTGACCTTAAGTGTTACTAGAGGGAGTAGCCTCTAGAAGTCCACATGGGAGTGCCATGTGTGACAAATATTTTACTACTATGGTGGTTTTGTACTACTGGTGAAGACTCTGTGTCTCTGGACAGTAGTTGTGTACTACTATGGAAAGATACCTCCCTAGCTAAGAGGGAGTGTTGATGTTTCAACATCGGGCATAACTTCTCCTACATTGGGCTGCAGACCAAGGGAGATAGGATACATTTATCACAAAGGTGAACTTGTGATAAATGGGCCTAGACGTAATCCTTCCTTGATCATGAAAAGGAATAATATGGATTCAACGTGCTTGAAGTGCTTTCCACATGTCAGTTAGCATCAAGCCAACATTCACTCATAGGTGTGTACCTATGGTGAAAGATCATAGTGTAGTCTTTATCCTAGTCATGGTGATTTGACAAGGAATGATAAAGAATCAAGATGCTATATGATATTACATGCAAACCCAAAGTGAACCTAATCTTAGAGAGAGTTAAGTGGTTCAGTTGGGAGAGAGATGTCTCCCAAGACTAACAGACAAGTGTCATGAGTCTAAGGTGAAGTTTGTATACTTCAAAGACAAGAGTGACATGTTGCAGAATGTCTCCTTCATTGAGAGGGAGTGTTGATGTTTGGGCAACATCAGGAAGACATTCTCTAAAGATAATAATTAATAATATAATTATTATTGAATATTAAATATAGTATATAATAAGTAAATGATAATAATAAATAGTTATTTATTATTCAAGGGACGCATCCTTTGATGGATGGTCACCTTATGTTCCCTATATATGGAACACTCATTGTTGTAATAATTATATATCGAATATCTCTCATATCTCATATGAATAAAAACCAACAGTTTTGAAGTGTTGTTAAGGCAAGGCCTCAAAATCCTAGGGGAGAGAGGCTCATTCCGGTGTTGCTACAACAAGGCCTCATGCTCTCTCCTCCTTCCTTAGGTAAACTTTTCAAAACAGCTAGCTCAAATGAAGCACAAAATCAAGACAATATGGCTTAATGAGGGAGTGTGTTGCTACAACAAGGCCCTTTCATCAAACCCTAAAAGAAAAACAACCCTAATTGTAGATAACCTAGGCCTGGGACATCTTCTTCCTCTTGAATTCTAAATGGTATGACTAGCAAAGGAGAAGAAGAAAAAGGAGTGTAGCTACGACTAGGCTCTCTTTTTCTTCCTCAATGATTGAAAAATTCTCTATCATGGCACATGAGATAAGGACCTACTTGTGTACTTGTCACCTAGGGTTCTGATTCAGAAAAATTCATAAACATATGCAAGAAATTAGACTACAACCATTCATTCAAGAAGTTTTGCAGAGAAATACTTACAATTCATCAAGAAATAACCAAGCAAACCTTAGTTGTAACACCTTCCTTCAAGAGAAATGCCAAAATATGCCAAAAAATGCATTCCTTCAACAAGTGCGCCTCCTTAAATCATCCAATAACCCAATATAGGGTGCAAATTTCAGACCTCGGCAAGTGGTGAGTGAGTGATCCAGTGATGATGAAAAAATGAGAGTCAAAATCCCTCATTTATACAAAACCTTGACCTAATTTTACATTTTAGGTAAGGTAATAAGGTCGAAAAGGCCATAATATCAAATCATATTGTTTTACATTAAATTTTCAATCTAAAACCCTAATCAAGAAAAAAAGGTAAGACGTAAACCCTTTCTAGGGTGACGTTAGCCCTTATTAGGGAAAGTGGAGCCTCCAGAAGCAAGACGTTATCCCCTTTTGGGCTCCTCCAAGATGCCACACGTGCCAACTGCCCTGTCCATCTGTCAACACGCTCATGATGATGTCATAATCCTCCTGGTGACGTCCTAGGTCATATACAGCCAACGTTCCACTGAAAATGGGTCAATCCCCCTAGGTTTAGCTATGTTGGGGTGCCTCTGGTGGAACATCCTCTTCTTCTTCGGTGCAAGGTCTCTAATCAACCTCTGTCCTATCTCTTCCCCCTGATGGGGTCTCAACATCCATCTGGTGGGCTCTTCAACCCCATGGAGGTCTGAAATGATTATATCCCCATGTGTATTGATCTAAATGGTACCTGTCCATCGGGCATGGTCCTGCACATCAAAGGTTATGCCCTCCATGGGCTCATCAATCATAGGGATCATAGCAATGTCAATCACATCTCATCATCAATATTATTAAACATATGCACAAAATCCCTAATACATCAATCAATAGCTCAAAGACGTTACACAAGCCTGCAATACAAGTCTGCAAAAAGAGACAAGGTGTCCTATTGGGCTAGTGTCCATAGGAAAAGGAAAGTTCTCGAAAATACCTCATCCAATCCATGTAAGTGGGTGGTGTGGTCAGAGGATGTCCAAGCATGTGGGTGCAGTTAAGGATAAGGATGAAAAAGTGTTACCTATGGGTGCCTTTGTAGAAGGCGAGTTGTACTTGTCATGAATGCATTTTTTCCAATCCCATTCTTGCCTTTATTCTTTTTATTCTTTTATTCCTTTTTCATTTTTTTTTTATTCAAGAGCTAATCAAGAGACACTTCTTTGGCATGGTGACCAGAGCTGACAATGTTACCCATAAGTATTTTCACAGAGATGAGAAGGATGGATCATGATGAGACCCACTTTCCCTTGGCCATGCAACCAACAGTCACTGCCCTGGCATGGTAACCAGCTGATGGCAATGTCATACTACTAGGTACCCATGGTCCCAATAGGCTGGCTCGTGATGAGACCCCCTATCCTCTGATTAGGTCTTGTTTTGTTATTTTTTTGGGTCCCTCGTGTTTCTTGCTGAGAAGCCTTTTATTGCTTTATCGGGGATCCCTCAGTGAAGCATCTCGAGGTTTTATTCTTAATCTTTTGTCTTTTACTAGCCTGCTTTTACCTTCTAGGCCTTTATCCCCTTCTTCCCATGAGGTAAGGTGCAGTCCTGAAAATAGGTCAACCCAATGCACATACAAGGGGAAAGGGATAAGTGAGCGGGAAGTAAGATGAAAAGGTGGTGCTATGAGGGGAGCGGACGATGGCTTTTCAGAAATCCACTAGTGGAAAACCAAAACCTATGGATACAGGCTTGCTAGGGCACCCTGTCAATATCCTCAGACATGGTCAAGTGGGAAAATGTAAGATCCAAGCAATCGTTAGAAATAAAAGGAATCAGATGCATACATTTAAAGTTTTTAATGATCAAATGTGACACATACCATGATACCTAGACTAATTACCTCATGAAGTAAGAACCTCTTTTGATACAGGACCAAAATGATGGTGATGGATGTTTTTGTTGCTGACAAGATAAAGATGATGGAAGAATAAAAGGTGGGCCCTCCAGGGCCATGCTCAGGTCAATCCTGCTCTTGGTACTCTATGTCTAGGACCTGTGGGCCTCGAGACATGATCTCCTAGTTATGCCTGAAAAGTGGGGAAAACCGGTATAACTATTAATAAAAAAATGGAATGTTTGTTTTGAGGATAACTGTGATGCAGGATCATTAATTATGGAGGCTATTTAAATATGGAGACATGGAACATTAATAATAAAGAAAAGAAACACTAGAAAACCATGCTAATTATGAAATAAAACAAGAAAATCACACTAATGATAAAAAAAAACGAGAAAATCATGCGAATGATAAATAAAAACAGTTTTTTGGACAACCATGATTAAGATTGTGAAGGAGGACTGGATTATGTTAATAATAAAAGTGAAAAAATCCATGCTAATGATGAATAAAACCAAGAAAAACATGAAGATAACCATTTATTAAAGAGGAATACACAGACACACCTATCATGGTCCTAGGAATTTATGTTTGAGATAATCTGCATGTGACCGACCCAGAGCTTATCTCTTGATCAGACTCCACCGCATCTTTCTCCATGGGGAAATTGAGATTGGCATAAACGACCATCCGATGAAAATAGATGAACATAGAGCATAGAGAACTGATACTTAAATTAAATCAAGAAGCCTATATGATTCAATTCAATCAAGAATCCATTCAAGAAGATATTAAACAAACCCATAAATATATCATATTGAAGCATGAAAATAGAGCAGAGCACAGTGATACCTTAGTGATACCTCCATGAGTCGATTCAAGAAATAAGCTCGCATGTCCATCCAACTAAAACATAGCAGAGCAGACTGATACCTAAAATAAATTTTCATGAGCCGATTCAATGAAGAATCCATTCAAGAAGGTAAAAATAAGTGATAAATATATCAATTCGAACAATGAAAACAAAGCAATTCAAAGTGATACCTCCTTGAGTCAATTCAATCAAGAAATCATTCAATTCATCGAAACAAAGAGATCTCCTTACATGGTATCGAGCAACAAAGTCCATCCTTCATTAATTTCAAATTCGAATTCAAATAACATGCATTATCCTTCTATGTGATAAGCATAGATACATACATGATAACAACACACACCACAGGGATGAAACACACCACATAGACAAAGGCATAGAGACATAGGAATCACTTCCAATACAAGCACAACACCATGAAGAAAAATTGAAAATGATGAGGAGGAGGATGTAAATGAAAACATTTAAACTATGAATTCAGACTTACATACATACATATATAAAAAAATCACCCTTGACTATTAGAGGAGAAAATTAGTGTAACGTCTATCAACAACAAAAGTTGGATACGATTTTGCAAGAAATTCTCCCTCCTTCATGTTGGAGTTACTTCACACACCTACGATTTATTTTTCCTAAGGTTTTTCCTTGTTTATTAGTCATAATTAGTCATTATCCAGTCTTCTATATTTTAGGGGAGAATATTCCACCTGGAGAATATTCTCTTTCAGTTGACACTTCAGTTTGACTAGTTGAGTTGAGTTTAGATGCTGCATTGGTTTTGTCACCATGCGACATTGGGATCATCACCAGATAATGTGCACTTGCCTTCGGATCATCACCAGACTTTTGCATTAACCTTGATTTCCCGAGTTAACTCCTCACTACTCTACATTCAGTCAGTTAACTAAACACTAGTTGATTAGTTAACTCAAATAGGTGGTAGTTCACTCATGTAACTGCCTGAGAGACTAGACTAGGTGGAAGTTCACTCCCACAACTATTGGTGTGTGCCCAAATCACTCTATACCACCATTATGGCTCATTAGTTACTCATGTGTCCTATATCTATTGTAAATTATTCACTCTTTGAGTGTGGAATACGGTTAATAAGAATTCTTCCATTCTTTCTCTCTTGCTTCTTCTTTCTCAATTTATTTATGAAAATGTGTGTGGTATTTTCTAGCTAGATATATTTTGTGCAGGTTCAACACATTTACATGGTATCAGAGTTGATAGACTGCTAAGAAAAATCTACACCAATTTTTTTTTTAGGTATTGAATATTGATGAACACATCAAAGATGGAATCTATGTTTTACTCATCGACAATACTTCTCACGCCTCATAACTATTTGGAATGGAACCCAAAAATTATTCTTCATATCATATGCAGAGGCTTGTACCAAATAACTATGGAAATAGAAGTAGATCATGATTCTGCGGATGAGAAAAATGACTTTCTCAATAGACAAGATATGGCCATAGAAAGTATCTGCATGTCTGTTTCTCTCAAACATTTCCATCAAGTATATGAAGAATCACAAGAATCAACTCTTTCTGAATTATGGACTAGATTGTAGGTTCTATTTGGGAATAAAGAATATTGTGAATATTTCATGCAAGAGGTTGAACAGATAGATCCAGAATAGAAACCATCAGAAGATCAAACCTCTTATTATGAAGAGTCTTCTACAAAAGTATTTGCACAAATTTGTATTCCATTAATTGAAGATGATGTCTACTCCATTTCATATTTGTTTTTTGAATTTAATGTGGAATATATATGGCATGCATATTAGGGGTCACATGCAGACACTTTTCCATGTGCAATGGATGCATCTCAAGAGACAAAAAGGGAGCTACGCACATCAGACTCAATTATGATATTTTCTAAGCAAATTTTGCATAAAAAAATTGTATATTTGAATTTCTCTCAGGAAAATATCCAATTTCAAAAAACAAATCGTCTGAAACGGGGTCCGAGAAGTGAAGTTATAATCCCTTTAAAATCAATAAAATTTCAACATTTTTTCGGAAACGGCTGCACGGTTTTCAAAGTTTCATCCAAACTTTATTTGGATATTTTTCATTACAAGAAGCAAAAGTGGATATGTGTGGAAATATAAATGGTGCATCTACTTCATTAAATCCGTCCAGGTATCTACATCTTCAACAAAATCTTCAACGATCACAAACTTTCATAGTTGTGAGGTCTTCTTGGAGTGAAGGACACAATTGCTTAGCAACTGTTTTTTGTTCCTTCTCATTTTTATTTTTTTACATACATTGTACCTTGAGGGTGGGTTTTTCCCATGAGTTTTCCCCTCTTTCCTCACTTTATTTCAGTGTATCCTTTGTATTTGGGTACCTAACATGGCCTTCACTAGTACATATTGTAAAAATTCCGACATTTTATTTGTGGCGTTATGGACAAAATTGTCCATATTGTCGCAAAATAGAGGAAATTTATAAAAAAAAAAAATCATGTTTCCCGATAACGTCGGTCTTGCCAAGTTGACGTCGGTCTTACCACGTTAACGTCGGTCTTGCCACGTTAACATCTCTCTTTCCATGTTTTCCACTGGAATGTCTCTCTTGCCACGTTTGTGAAGATGGATGTCGCAATTGCAACGTTTTGGAAACTAGGTTTTCCCTTCCAACGGTCACCTTAGTATGTTCACCAATTCAAAATACCAACGGTCACTTAGGAATTTTTCACGTCGGAATTGCAACGTTACAAAATATATAAATATGTTGCATTTGACGGATGTTTCAACAAGTTTTCTATAATAACAACGCTTCTTACTTCTTGAAGAAGAAGTAACGAGTAAACTGGAGTGCCAACAGTGCAGTAAAGAGGATGCTCCAGTGATGTTTTAACATAGGGAATCTTGCATCTTCACATGAGATATCATCAAGACAAGATGGTAGAGGAAAATTATCAATGCCATTATTCAATTCAATATCAACACCGCACACCATGTCTTGAGAAAAGCTAGGGTTTGCAATGAAAAGAATAAGGTATATGTTGCAGCCATTATCTCTGCCTGAGACTTCTTCTGGTGACCATTTTTCTAGAAAAAGGGAAGATACCATGCCCATTGGGCACTCTTCATCATTAGCAATATCTTCCACCCTTAAAATAGACATGGATTAGGGATTAGGGTTTAAGTGTTTAAGGGTCGATGGCTAAGGGGTTAGGGAATTTAGGGATTTTGTGTTAAGAGATTAGTGATTAACTAAGGTTGAGGGATTAAGGTTTTATGTAAGGGTTTAGGTTTTGGCTTGCTAGGTTTAGGGTTTATGTAATCTACACTTAATAGCAAAACACAAAAAAGAGAGATGTAATGTGAATGTGAATGTTATGGCTAGTCCCAAGGGATCATGGAAACAACGCTATAAAATATATGCAGGGAAATATAATATAACATAATATTATATTGCAACTGACCGATCAATATAAAATATATGTAGGGTAAATACCTCCCGCATCTACCATAATATTAACAGAAATAAAGACTTTAAAATACTCTTTGTTTCCTCTCCTCCTAACATAGTTTTATGTGGAAAAATAGTATTAGGTTTATACTTCTCCACTACCCTCTTGAGGGTTTTTCTTGGTGGCAGATCCAAAGCCACGAATGTTGAGCGAAATAAAAATAATTTTTTACCACTTAG
>ML789662.1:0-24597 GCA_009831015.1 Picea engelmannii
CAATCCTCAGGATTGGAGCACTGGTTAACAGTTGCTTCAATCATTGAAATCTTTTCTCACAATCTTTTGTCCACTAAAACTTCTTCTCCTTCCTTTGCAAGGAAGTGATAGTGTGAGCTATCCTTGAGAACCCTGTGATAAACCTTTTATAATAATCATCTAGACCCATAAAGGATCTGACTTCTGTCACATTCCTTGGTGCTGACCATTCTCTGATGGCCTCAATCTTCTCAGGGTATACAACTATCCCATCCTTCGAAATAATATTCCCCAGTAATGGATCTTCTCCTAATAAAACAAGCACTTTCTCAACTTGGCATACAGTTGGTGCTCTCTTAGCGCCTAAAACACCATCCTCAAATGTTGTTCATGATCTTCCTTGGACTTGGAATACACCAGGATGTCATCTAAAAAGACCATGACAAACGTGTCCAAATAGTCCCTGAATACACCATTCATTAGGCACATAACAACATCAGGTGGATTTGACAACCCAAATGGCACCACTGTGAACTTGTAATGACCATACCTTGAGTTGAAGGAGGTCTTGTTGATGTATTGATCCTTTATCCTTACCTAGTGATATCCCGACCTGAGATTTATCTTCGAAAATATCTTCGCATCCTTCAACTGATCAAAGAGGTCATCAATCAGAAAAGCCACTAGAACTAATAGATTGTAACTTCCCCGACCATAAACCCACTTGTCAGGCAATGCTACTATGCGTCAAACATTATCATACTTATGTAGTATGCACTTAAATGAAGTTAAAGGAATTAACAGAGTAAACATATATTTACTGCTAACATACAAAATTAATGGAATTAATTGTAAATCCATTCATGCAATAGAGTACATGATAATATTGCGAGAATCACATACATGCATTTTAATTGAAATTAAACACATGGATATACTTATTTTTAAAACTGTAGTAACTCCACCAACCACGTGCAGACTTTCCACGAACCTCCCAGCCTTAGACCTCACTACTCATCACGCTCAATAGTCGGTCACCCCCGAGATGGGACTAAGCTCCACCCAAGGTAAGGGAATCCTAGACTTGGTTGAGGTCACAAGAAAAATACATAGAGGAACCAGAAGGATTCTCTCCAGGAGCCTTCTTACACCCACTACTCACAGACTCTCATTCCCCACATGCTTGTTCCACCCGGGAGTATACACCTTCACAAGAACATTCCATCGATGCTTCACCTCCCTCTCTGGGTCTCAAAAACAAGCCAGATCAGGAACTCTCATAGCTCTGTAGCTGGTGTTGGACTTTCTCTAGAATAAAACCACTTCTTCAACAGACTCTCTCACCTAGAGAGAGTTTCTCATAGGACTGACAACCTGCCTCTTCTACCACAAGCCTGATAGCCCAGTTCTTCCACCAGTTTCCAATTCAATTCCCACAAGTTCAGGATGAAAGCAATGGCAATAGCTTGGGTTAACTCGCAGGTGGTAGCAACAACAGAAAAATGAGGTGTGGAAATAAGAAACGACAATAGGTCACTAAGACACAACATGGTTTAGGTATCACCGATTTCAGTATGTGTGACAAGAAATTCATGCAGAGGTCAAACACGTACTCAAAAGTTTGGGCAGAGGATGTATTGGCTTCTCAAGAAAACATCACAGGCTTCAGGTTTCAGAGCTGCATGAGGCTTAAAGAACTCAAATGCAGAGATCCCTCGATTCAGACAGTGGACAACATAATGGAGGACCAACCTCCATCTCGGCTCAATTATTCAGTTAAATTGCATATTCTTGGGCCGACACATGTCACCCATGAGGTTGCATGTACTCCATCGGCATGCATTCCCTTTTGCACACGTTCCCCCTTCCAGGAACTTAGGATAAAAAAGAAAGCATACATTTCACTTAGATTTTGGAATAATAATAATAAATTATTAGTTCTAAGGACTTAAGCCCTAATCTTAGCCCCTAGGCTCAACACTTAGCCTCTCTTGCCAACCTTTCAGCCCCTTTTCCCTTACCCACCTTGTGGAATCTTAGTCCCCCATCACTCTTTCTTCATGGTTGGTCTGAACACAATGATGTTTAATCTTTATTAATGTTCTGCATATTACATATACAAAAATAGGCTCCTAGCCTTTAACACTTAGGCTCTCCAGTCTAATAAACACATAAGCCCACCAACTTATCAATACTCAGTTCAACATCCTACAAAAGATGATTACAATTCATAATATAACTAGGGCACTACCAGGGGATATTACAATCCCCTCCCCTTATTTTTACACTGTCCTTAGTGCAACTCTTTACACAACATCAACAAGATTTTCAAAATCTTCAAAAAGATGCAGGTATTCTACCCGCATAGCATCCTCATGCTCCCATATCATGTCCTCAGGACTGTACTAGGTCCAATGGACCTTTACAAGCCCTATTGCTCGATTATGGAGTTGTTTTCTTTTCTGGTCCAACATGCGCACATGATGCACTTGCAGGACACCTTCTTGTTCCACCTGAATCACATTCCAATCAATTACATTATTAGCATAAGGTATATATTTCTTAAGCAATGAAACATGAAACACATTATGTACATTCATGGATGCCGGTAATGCAATCATATATGCAACTGGCCTAATCCTTTCTAGAATTTCAAATGGCCCACAAAATATGGCTACCAACTTGGTGCAGTTTCCCAGCTTCAGGGAACTTCTATTGGCTAAGGAAGAACTGGAATATGGTTCTCATGCTATGATACCATATTGTAACATTCCTGTCCATCAACCCACTTGTCTGACAATGCTACTATGCATCAAACATTATCATACTTATGTAGTATGCACTTAAATAAAGTTAAAGGACTTAACAAAGTAAACATAGATTTACTGCTAACATACAGAATTAATGGAATTAATAGTAAATGCATTCATGCAACGAAGTACATGATAATATTGTGATCATCGCATACATTCATTTTAATTGAAATTAAGCACATGCATATACTTATATTTGAAATTGTACTGACTCCACCAACCACGTGCAGACTTTCCATGAACCTCCCAGCCTTATACCTCACTGCTCATCACGCTCAACAGTCGCTCACCCCCAAGTTGGGACTAAGCTCCACCCAATGTAAGGGAATCCTAGAATAGGTTGAGGTTACAAGAAAAGTGCACAAAGAAACCAAAAGGATTTTCTCTAAGAGCCTTCTTACGCCTACTACTCACAGACTCTCATTCCCCACATGCCTGTTCCACCCAGGAGTATACACCTTCACAAGAACATTCCATCGGTGCTTCAACTCCCTCTTTGGGTCTCAGAAATAGGTTGGATTAAGAACTCACAGAGATTTGTAGCTAGTGTTGGACTCTCTCTGGAAGAAAACCACTTCCCCAGCAGATTCCCTCACCTAGAGAGAGTTTCTCATAGGTCTGACAACCTACCTCTTCTACCACGGACCTGAGAGCCTAGTTCTTCCACCAGTTTCCAAATCAATTCCCGCAAGTTCAGGATGACAGCAACAACAACAACTTGGGTTAACTTGTAGGTGACAGTAGCAATAGGAAAATGGGGTGTGGAAACAGGAAACGAAAATAGGTCAGTAAGACACAACACGATTAAGGTAACACCAGTTTCAGGATGCATGACAAGAAATTCACGTAGAGGTCGAACAAAGACTCAATAGTTCGGGCAGAGGATGTATCAGCTTCTCAAGAAAACATCACAAGCTTTGGGTTTCAGAGCTGTGTGAAGCTTACAGAACTTAGACACAGAGATCCCTTAGATCAGACAACAGACAACAGAATGGAGGACCAACCTCTATCTCAGATCAATTATTTAGTTAAATTACATGTGCTTGGGCCGACACATGTCTCCCATGAGGCTGCATGCACTCCATCAGCATGCATTCCCTTTTGCACACGTTCCCCTTTCCAGGAACTTAGGATAAAAAAAAAACATACATTTCACATAGCTTTTGGAATAATAATAATAAATTATTAGTCCTAAGGACTTAATCCCCTAAGCTTATCCCCTAGGCTCAACACTTAGCCTCTCTTTATAACCTTTCAACCCCTTTTCCTTTACCCACTTTGTGGAAGCTTAGTCCCCCATCACCCTTTCTTCATGGTCAGTCTGAACGCAACAATGTTTAATCTTTATTAATGTTCTACATATTACATATACAAAAACATGATTTTGGCCTTTGACACTTAGGCTCTCCGGCCTAATAAACACATAATCCCACCATCTTATCAATACTCGGCTCACCAACCTACAAAACATGATTACAATTCATAATATAACTGGGGCACTACCACGGGATATTACAATCCCCTCCCCTTATTTTTGCATTGTCCTCAGTGCAACTCTTTGCACAACATCAAAAAGCTTTTCAAAATATTTAAAACTACAGGTATTCTTCCCACATAACATCCTCATGCTCCCATGTCACATACTCAGTACCGTACTAGGTCCACTGGACCTTTACAAGCCCTATGGCTCGATTCCAAAGTTGTTTTCTTTTTTGGTCCAATAGGCGCACAGGATGCACTTGGAGGACACCTTCTTGTTCCACCTGAATTACATTCCAATAAATTACATTATTAGCATCAGGTATATATTTCTAAAGCAATGAATCATAAAACACATTATGTACATTCATGGATGAAGGTAATGCAAGCATATATGCAACTAACCAAATCCTTTCTAGGATTTCAAATGGCCCACAAAATATGACTTCCAACTTGGCACAGTTTCCTAGCTTCGGGGAACTTCTATTGGCTTTTACTTTCAGGAAAACATGATCATCCACTTTAAACTCTCCGTGGATTCTGTTCTTATCAACATAACTTTTCTTCCTATCTTGGGAAGCCTTTAAATTTTGCTTAATTTTTAGCATTTGTTCTTCCATTTCCTTAAGTAACTCTAGCCCAACTACTACCCTATCAGTTGGATTATCCCATCTTACTGGAGTATTTCACTTTCTGCCATAAAGTGCTTCAAATGGGCTGATATTCAAGGATTCTTGATACACATTATTGTAGGCTAATTCTACCAAGTGTAGGTAGTCTCCCCATTTCGACGGTTTTTCCATCACATGCATCCTTAGTGTGTCTTCTCTTACTTTGTTCACCCTCTTTTTCTGCCCATTAGACTCAAGATGATAACCTAAGCTAAAGTTTAGATTCGTTCTGAATCCTTTGAACAACCCCTTTCAGAAATTTGAGGTAAATTTTTGGTCTCTGTCAAACATAATTGTCTTAGGGATTCCATGCAATCGTGCTACTTCCCTCATAAAAATATCAACAACATATGTTGCCTTGTGAGTAGTCTTTAATGGAATGAAATGGGTAGCTTTCATAAGCTTATCCACCACCACCATAATCGAATCATGCTGCTTGCTTGTTCTGGGCAATCCTGTGATGAAATCCATTGTCACTACTTCTCACTTCCACTGAGGAATGGGTAAAGGTTGCAACAACCCTGCTAGGTGCCTATGCTCAACTTTAACCTTCTGGCACTCCATACCTCTGGTGATGTTTTTAGAAATCTCTTTCTTCATACCTGGCCAAAAGTAATGGCTCTTGACTGTTGCCACGGTTTTCTGATATCCAAAGTGCCCTGCATAAGGCACATTATACATTTCATGCAAAATCATACATTTCAAGTTTTGGACATTAGGTACATAAATTCTATTCTTGTACAGAAGTATTCCAATTTATAACTCTCCACTTTATGTGTCACTTCTTCAGCTGCATTACTGAGATTTCTCTGATAGCAACAACTTTGGGAATTCCTTGGACTGTTTTTCGATTCCCTTCCTCATCCATGCAAGTGAATTCCATGTTACGAGAGTCTAGGATGGCATGGTGTTGGTCCAACCAATCCATCCCAACCAAACAGTTGTAAGAACCTAAAGGAAGAATGTTCAATTCATCCTTTGTGCTCAATCCATTCATGTCCACAGCATAAGACTTAACCAACTCAGTGACTTTTCTCTTGGTTCTTGTAGCCAACTTCACTAACCAAGACTTTTCATGTTGGCTTTTTGACAAATGCAAACTTTCCACCACTCTAGGATCTATATAACTATGGCTAGCCCCTGAATCAATTAAAATAGTAAATGGTTGGTTGTTAATCATACCTTCTACTTCAATCATGTGCGATTGAAATTCATCTTGAATGTTGTCTAAGGCTGCATAGATCCTTGGAATTCTATTGCCCATGTCCTCCACTATTTCATCTTACTGAACATTATGGACATCTCTCACTTTTCCATTTTTGTAGGGACAATCTCTGTACTTATGGTTTCCCTAACAGCCCCAACACTGAATGGGCGTCTATCTTGCCCTTTGTTCCCCCACTTCAGTCATTCTTGTCTCTCTAAATGATGGTTTTCCTTGAAGGATATTTCTAAAAAAGGGAGGTTTGTTTCCCTTCTGCCTCTTCTCTTTCTTAAACTTCTTCTGGTCATCCCAAGCCTTCCGAAAGGTAGGCTTTTCTCTTTGTTGTTCATATAAGAATTTCATTCTTCTTATCATTTATTCCATGGTATTGGGGTCATCATATTGGATCTTGTCCCCAAAGGAAGATGGAAGTCCACTCAAATACCTTTGAATATTGACAGTTTCCTCTTTGATGAACGGAACATACTTCAACAATTCCAAAAACCGACATTCATACTCATCAATGGCCATGCTGCCTAGCTTGAGTTCAAATAACTCTTACATCTTTCTGCTATAATATATGTTAGTCAAATACTTCTTCTCGAAATACCTCTTGAATTCCTTCCAAGTGATATCTTTCTCTCTAATGTGTTGCACCTGCACAAGTTGATCCCACCACATGGATGCTTTCCCTTTCAGTTGATACATCACAATTATTTCTTCTGCATGTGAGGAATAATTATGTAGTTGGAAGTATTTCCTCATACCGAGAAACCATGTTTCGACATATTCCTCCTTCTGATGTTCTCCATCAAACGTAGGAGGCTTAATCTTGTTCATCTCTCCCTTCAATTCATCCACTCTAGTTCTCCTGTTCTTTCTGGTAAGAGATGGGCTTGAACTACTATGTGTCTTTCTCTTGGAGTGACCTTGGGAGTGATGATGGTTTCTACCCACACTTCTTGACCTTATTCCCTCATAAGTATGGTGACTCCCTATTCTACTCGAGTCACTCTCCTTATCCATATTACTTTCTATTCTCTCCAAACTCTTTAATAACTTTATGTTGAATTCTCCTTGTTTTTCCTGATCCTTTCTGATATTTTTGCTATCTATTCGGCGAGTTTGGGCATCATTTTTGCAATCCTTCAATGATCTTCCTTATGTTTACTTCCTTATTTATCTCTTCTCCATGGCCATTGGAGTTCTACCCTTTAACTCCCAAATGAATATACATTCCTTTTGCTTCGTCCTTGGAACTAGAAGAAGTCTGTTCCCTTTCCATTTCTTTTGCACTTAATGGAAATTCTATTCGGTTCTGGTGCTTGTTGAAATTCTGCATCACAATGTGCAGACAACAGGAATTTTTCAGGTCATTAGTCAAACTTTTCTAGTTGATGACCTCTGTGCTAAGACCTGAGTGCACAAAGTAATTTTTATCTAATAAAAAAATCTTTAAAAAATCCATTTTTCATATCTGTTTTTGTTCTCATCTATAATCATTTTTTAACGTTTTCAAAGATAAATAATTAATAAGGAATAATAATGACATTAAGTAGGATTTGAACCTAGACCTTTTCTAGATAATCTTCATAAGTTACAGATTCCTCTAAATCTAAAAATTAAAAATAAAACAAATTGCATGCATTTTTACAATATGTTTTAAAAATATATGCTTTAGAAGTGAAAGTGGTATTAATGTTTTTATTAGTTTTTTTTATTATACTTTTTATTTATGATTCAACTTACATTGATTTGTAATTACTTTATTCATTCTCACTATTTTTTTAAGCAATTTTCCTACATTTTAGTAAAAAGTGTTATTATTTTGATTTATGTGTAAATCAAAATTATTCTTGAGATGTTTAATATACCTTGTCTCAAATTATTAATATGGATATGACTAAAACACCCATAGTGTGTTTGTCCTAATTATCTCTAATAGTCAAAGTAAAAAATGAATTAATTATGATAGTATGGCATTAATTATCATATCAAGTAGAAGAATTTACCATTTTTTTCATTTTCTTTCAAAGCAATACAACCACCTTATTCACATTTATGTAGATTGATCTATCACACTTTTTTTTTAATTATCATTTTTTTTTCTCACCCTCCATTTCTTGTATGGGACAAAATGGTGATGTAATCAATGCTTCATCTTCTATTGTTCTCAACCTCTCAGGATTTAAAGGCAATTCAAGCACAATTCAAGTTGTGATAGTTCATATTGGTTTCAAAGATCGTCACTATTAATAGTGTATCTTGTATAATGGAACATTAATAGAACACATGGAGCATTAGAGAGCAATGGAAGACTAAAAAAAAGAAGAATATCAAGAATAGGAGAGGACAACGGAAAGGGTGATCAAGAGAGGTTAATATTACTAGAATTAAAACAATTGTGCTAAATATTTAGAATTGAAAACATAGTGAATGAATAACTTCATATCTTGAACTGTGCATACAAATTTTAAATCGAAAATCCTTGAATTATAACTTCATAATGGTATGCAAGGTAGTTGTTCACTTGTTATTGTACTTCCACCACATGTTTCTCTAGATTCTCCTTTGCCTGGACTCCAGGATCAATGAAGGAAAGTGCTACACATATACAAACTATGACCATTATGAAAATTTATCTTTTGGTAAGCTTTTGTATTACTGCTTTCATTACATTGGAAAAAGGTATACATTTTACAAGAATTCCAAAAATGATTGCTAATATAACCTTTTAGCATGTTCACTTCTATTCTATGAAGATGAGGCATGGGAGAAATAGTGTAAAGAAAAGCTTGCTAAGAAGCTTCAAAGTTTCCATGGAGATTAAGTTTATCTTAGGATGTGCTAGAACTAGTTCTATGTTGCTCAAGCATAAGATCTTCAATAAGGGCACCACGAATCTCATGGCATTTTGATGCCCACTTACAATTTCATCCAAGACAGATTGTAGAATAGAATACATTTCCATCTTCATAGACCGAAGAATATTTCTCTATTTTTGCAGAGTATAAAATGAATCACAAAGCATATTTTCAATAGAAGAGTATTGAGTCCTTGGATTCAATAAAAGATTGTAATAGAAGCATGTGCAATCCTTGAATTCAATAAAAATACATGTAATAGACATTGTGGAATGGATATAGGATAATAAAATCTTACCCACATTTGCAAATATTGACACTTAATCACAAAACAAGATCCCTATTATTAAAAACTTGAGTGATAGCTAGCACCTCATTTACTGAATCACTTAATCCTTTGCCATTAGCACCCAAATTTACTCATAATTTGTTGACCCAAAAACAATCCTCATTCATTCCTCTACTTACCTACCTAGTGTAGCTCCTCCCCTTATCAATCTCAAGGTTAAAACCACAACAATTGATTTCTCAAGTTTCTTTGGTTTATGCGAATGATAAAAAAAAAAAAAAATGATAATTAGCTTCCTCTATAATTTTTAGTATGCCTTCCATTTCATTCCACCACCCTTTACAGAGCCATGTCAAAAACATTGTCTAAGCATAAACTTCTTAATCGTGGTCTATTATCTTTCCATTTTCATCAACAATGACAAATGCATGCAAATATTATCTTTAGGGTTTTTTGGGAATCAAACCCGTAACCTACTTTGCTTGAGTATATTCTTACTACTACTTAAAATCCTCTGACCAATTTTTGTGTGTTATGTAAGCTTTGAGCCTCTTTACCATATGCCCATAATCTTTCTTATTAAATAATCAATTAGAAAAACAATATAAAGATGGCTAGTTGTCAATGGTATTACTTTATCATGAGATTTCTCATAGAGATGGTCAAGTCATGAAGTCAAATTCCTCTATCATCAACAATTGCATACTCCATACTAATGCATAATTCCCTTACATCATTTAGATCAACAACAACGATCTCGATACCACCTCAATTCCCAATTACTTTAGTTATAATCTAACTACAATCAAAGGCATCATCCAAGAATGCCATGAATCTTTGGATTTCTTCAGACCCAAGATCATTTGAAAGACATCCGCTACCATTAGATAAGTATTATATCTTTATGATGCAAATAAATTGTTGGCATGCCCTTTGAAGCCATACTTCTTTAAAATCTCCAAAGAATAATAACACGCCAAAGTCGACCGCTTATCTTGGGAAAGGTGGTGGTTCTTCATCCTACTGCACAATATAAAAATAAGTGTCTTGTTACGAATATTGCATGGTGTGTAGCTTGAAGGGAGTGCTAATGCATTGCACTTCTGATTGGTGATAGGGATAAATTATTATATTTATTTTTAATCAAAATAGAGATGTATTATCAATATATTCAATTCCACGCATGCGATAGTTAGCTAATTAATTGTATCCGTGTGGCTAGATAGTTCACCGATAATTAGGTCTTGTTACCACAAGACAATCCCTCACAAAATTTTGAATTCCTAATAAAACATGTGTCACCAATTTTGTCACTTTTCATTAGAGTTGATACCTCATGATGTGTTTTCTGATATATTTAATTGTGGAATATAGTGACCCCATCACATCACATGAACCTTACATTACTTTGGCTCAATAATATAGTAGGTATAAACAAATTTTCCTTGGAAGGAACGCCTAGGTCCCCATTAGTCTTTAAAATTTGAACGTGGGACAAAAGTCTTTGATAATGTGTTTGGTTGGTTAATGATGCTTGACTCCTTTTATATATGCATATTTTTTTGTACACCCAACAAATAACCTTATTGGATTTGCATTGAACAAACAAAATGTATGGATTTGCATTGAATAAACAAAATGTAAACACGTGTTGATATTACAACCACATATTTTATCCTTTCTACATTTATGATGATATTATAGTCATTGTAAGGTAAACCCAACTTAAGTGTTTCACAACTATTATTACCATTGACATGCCATATAAACATTGAATATATTTTTCATTACACTATATATAAGGCTAAGATTTTGCAACTAGAAAAGGAAAATATGGAATGGTCTCAAGAAAAAATAGAGTTGGGTTGGTGACTAGAGCCATGGTTTTGGCCTCTGTTGCAGGAACTGGATCAACCATTGAAGACATTGTTCAGACTATGTCACAAGTCAATTTGAAAGTAGAAGAGATCAAAGGGTTAAAGGAAAACATGGAGAAATTGGAGTAGGAAGTGTGCACAAAGGATAAAAATATATCCCAAGTTCAAAGGGAAAAGGTAGCATTGCAAGAGAAGATTAATAAATTGAATTCAAGATTGAGAGTTAAAATTATGATGCAAGGATCTAAACATATCATATGGGATTCTATGGTTTTTGAGGCTGCTAAATTTAGATCATATTTGAATTTTGTAAATGATACAAATAATATAGCAATCCCAACCAGGCATAGATGTACTGTTGTTAATGATACTTTATCCAAAAATCTATCTGAATGGGAACAAAATGCCATTAATCTTCTCAATTCATTTCCTCCTATAGATCTTCAGACCATTGGGGTAAAATACAGGACTGCATTGATCATCTAAACCAGAAGGATTATTGCAAAACATAATCTTTTGGAATCGGTCATGAATAAAGCCACACAGATGAAACAACGTGTGCAAGATTTTAAGAATTTATTTGAATAATTGTTCATAAAAGGTTTTCCATAATTCTGGGATGGTAAAGGTAAGTTGCATGATCAAGAAGAATATAATGCACTCTTGACTTAGTTAATAATGGACCACTCCAAATTTGAAACCCTAGAGGAGGGTTTGAAAGGGGTCATTTTAGTTGATAATTTGAGTACATATTTTGAAATTTTAAATCAGTTTAAGAAATTCAAACTTGGTCTACGTGTCATGTATTATGTCACTTGTATTGACTTGAAAATTTTATTGAAAGAAATGACGGATTATAAAATTCCTTCTAAATTGCAATGGAAGGAAATAGTCAGATTGGGCAAGACCAAATATAATTTCCTAGGATCAAGTAAATGATTTCTAGTTGTCGACAAAAAGGGTAGCAAATCAAATGAAGACACAATCAAAGTCAAAGAACAAAGATAAAGGACCAAACTACAAGAATATTTGCAAATCCCATATTTTGTGAACTGAAATTTTGTATTCGAGTGTAATCGATTCAAACTGAATGAAACAATTGTTGTATAAATATTGTAAGTTATGATGTATTTGGGGTTGGAATAAGTACAAAGGAAAAGTTAGCATTGAATATTGTATAGAGTTTTCTGAATTTGAATGAAATACTAGTGCAGATGTTCAAAGATTTTTCATACCTAAGATTCTAGTAGTAATGATCTGAAGTATGTTTTCCTTCATGTCTATTATTCTTGTTCCTCTATATTTCATATGTTTATTCTCATATGTTTGAATTGGATTTCAAATGGTGTGAAATTAATCTTAAAAGGTGCATTAGATTCTAGCGATTCAAATACTGTATATTCTTTCTTAACCCATCAGAATTCATCTTAATGGTGCTCTAACTGTTGTTATATCTTTTCCTTTTTCTTCCATTCTACAATATCAAATTAAAAACCTAAAAGATCATTGCCTACCTAGCCTTTTCTTCCTTGAGAGTTCTATTTACCAGACACAGTTTTCATTTGTTTTCAAAGATTGACTCCATTGCCTAAAAATATCAATTTCTTCTTTCCAGCAAAACCTTTAAAATCCCTTCATCTATTAAAAAACCTAGCCACTGATATTCAAAGAAGATTCATCTTTAGAGACAAAGTGACAAGAGAGATCCCTCTCAAAACTAAAAGGCTAGTTTCAGTTCTAAAGTAGTTATGTGGTTACCCTTGTGAGTTGCCTCCTCAGCCTAGGAAATTTACTTAGTGTTAACAAGATCCACCAAAGATTCTCCACAAAATAATATAACACTAGCAAGACTCCTTGGCTCCAAGAAAGATGTCTTCTCTCTCCTATTTAACAAGTATCACATATGGTTTAATAAAAATACCCTCATCTCCACTTCTCCAAGGGATGAAGCAATAACCCTGTTATTCAAGATGCTCCAAGAAATGCAGTGCCAAAAAGACAAGAGAGATAATGTATAGAATAAAAACCAAGAGCGAGAGATAAAAAAACTCTTCTCACCACATCCTTCCTAGGGTTTCCTCATGAAATCCTATTTCTCCATCTCTAAAAAAAAAATGAAAAACAATGAGTAAAATAAAAGTCTATATCCTTTCTGTAAATATATATGGGAGGTAAGGGATATCAACAATACACAAGTGGGACAAAACCATTACAAGCAACCTACAACAAACAAGTAGGACCACACATGTAAATGATACACTATAAGGGTACACATGCCAAGATCCAAGGTTATGTTATACATAATAAAGGCTCCAAGGTGATGTTCCTACACAAGATGTGTCAATTCTCCTTTTTGTCTTGCTTACATGCATCCTTCTTAACAGTGGGGGGATTATCACCCAGGGTTCATATGAATTTGACCAATAAAACCACCAAGGCATCGACATGTCAATCTTCATCCAAAGACTAAAGAAGGTATCACCCGAGATGCCATGAGAATCATAGAGACCATCTAGTCTTGTGTTGGTGATGAAGGGTTAATTACATAGGGAATATGTTTGGGTTGACATTCATGCATTCCATTGAAATATGTTTAAAGACTAACAACATGTAACAATAACACATACATTCATTAGACACATGATCAACACATCAAAGGAAATAAATAAATGGATATTTTATTATATTCATTCAACTAGTCACATACATTTACCAAGTGGCTCATCAATTATCAGAAACAATGTCATGTTCTTTCATACATTCTGACAATAGTTCATTACATGGTGCCATGTGCTTTCTCTCATACTATGCATGTATTACAAAACCAAAATCACAACCAGAATCTTTACAAAACATCACCAGACTCATCTCTCAACTAAGAGAGCTCAAATCTAACCCAAAAACATCGACCACAAAAATAACGATACCAGCAACACCAATCAAAAATTGACTAATCAAACCCTTCTCTATCATTGTTGTTCCTTTTTGTTTCCTTCTCTACTATGTAACTATATCAATTTTAGTTATTCTCCACTCTCTTTGATGACTACTAGTCCCACACACTTTTTCCATACACATGCAGTCCACATAAACTCCTTGGAGTCGTGACAGTCTTATCTACCTCTCCAGCTCCCCCCTTGACTACTCCATGATATCTAATGCTACATGAAGTAATCATCCAAGAATATTTCCCAAATATTATTTTATTGATTCAGGCATGCATGCAATATCTTCTTTATTTCTAGCATGCATATAAGAAATTAGACTGGTGCACATGCCTCATGTCATCCACTGGAAATTGTTGGTGTGCGTGCAAAACTGTAGAACATGCACAACTATGTTTTTGCGCATGCAAAATCCTTATCCCAAAACTTTGGGTGCCAATAGGCCCCCACCACTATTATTTGGCTCTCCCTCAAGCCAATGGCCTTGTGGAGTGATTCAGGTGGGAATTGACTAAGAGAAAATCATTAACAATATATGAAAAAAGCATCAAACCAAATTGTGGTTGCATCTAGGTTTGAGTAAGATAAAATCATCTATCAAGGATGTGGTTCCATCAAGATACATGTCTTGGAATGAGTCAAGAAGTCATCAAGGTAAGCGATGGCTTTGGGTTTCATTTGTTCAGACACTCAAACTGTCTAGATTCAAGGGTTTCTAGAGTTGTGAGTGAGAGATATTTTTTAAGCACAACATCCATAAACTTACCCCCTAACTAAAAAAATCTCTACATCTATAACTTGGCCTAGTTACTTAGTGACCTATGAGAAGTAGATCTTGAGGAAGAGCTCCATCGATGGATATTGTCATCATAATCTTGTATCGTTGATATAGCAGTAGGGAATGGAATATGCAGACTGTCAAACCTGGTGGAGAGGGTAACCCATAGCAATGAGATACCCACTTCAACAAAGGTGATTATCCATGGCAGGAGGCACACCAACTTCCATCTCAGAGAGTTGGCATACCACAATAGCTTCGAAGCTCAATTCATGGACCCGTGTGGTGGAATGCTATATCTTGTTGGTAAATAAGAGGATGGTACCCCTCCCAATAGTTTTGTTCAAATTTTCTATCGTTGTGATAATTGGATTGTGGGCTCTTATCTTCCTTCCCAAACTGAGAATTACATGCCCCTAAAGTTCTGTTGAAGCTAGCCATGGAAGGGAAACTTGGCTAGAAGACTAGAATGTAGGAAGATATTGGAGTGGTTGTTGAAAGCATGATGGGGATTGATGGTTTGGAAATGGAAGGGGAAAAGAGAGAATTGGGCATGGAATATATCTCCAACATATCTATAGGTGGAGACATGTATATATAGAGTGGTTGATGGAAAAAACTACATGCCAAAATGAGACAAGGGGTTGATGTGGATGATTGGAGAAGAACTATGGACCCATGGCTAATTTCCACAAGCAAGTAGATAACAGTTTCGATCCATCGTACTAGTGATGTGCCTTTTGGAATGTGGTGTCATAATAGATTACATACTTGGGACATGTGTTATATGGCCGAAGAATATTTCTTTACCTTTCAATATGGTGTCGAACCAAGTAGCTTGGCCTAGTCTCATGTTAGTGCCCTATCAGATCCAATACCTTGTATGTGAGTCATAACTTCACCCAAAATTGGAAATATTGGGAATCTATAAATATGTCAATCTACCTATCCATCTATGTGACTAGAGCGTGCCATGTGCTACTAAAAAGTTTAATTATGTTTACTATGTACCTTCCTACCTAATGTACATCCCACTCTATGCTACCCTATGCTAAATCTAGGTTGGATAAATGTTGATAAATGATAGGTGACCCCTATGGGCCGTAGTACACCTTCAACCTACTTCCATTGACAAGTCCCTTGGGAGGTTGTTCTTGCAACGTGGCTAGCATGGCTACACTTGCTTCACTGATGTAGACTAGGTGGAAGGGTCCAAACCAATGCATATGTAGCTTACTGGGGTGTTGTAAATATTTTTTATCATATAACAACACCATGGAACCTAGTTGCAATTTTTTGTGGTATATGTTGTGATCGTTCCATAAATTGTGTCTCTACTTTTCAACTGCCAGGATGAATCACACCACTAGAAGGTCCTCTTCTAGCTCAATGATTTCATCTAATCTTTTTTAAGTGATTGTTCATCTATCATGTTGGTAGCTATAGAAATGTGTAGGTTGGGAACAATAAATTCGAGCAACATGACTTCTTCTTTTCCATAGACTAATATGAATGGGGTGTGCTTTGTCAGTCATTTGCAGGTTTTTCAATATGCCCACAAAACTATGGGGATCTGTTGATGCTAATCGTCACATTGAGTATTACAAAATTTGGTTAAATCATGCTCTTAAATCTTATTGAAAGCTTCAACAATACCATTAGCTTGTGGATGATATGGAAGTTATTATGGTGGTGGATGATGAACTCCTGAGTGAGTTCCCGAATGGTGTTGTTATGAAAGTATGAGCCTTGATCACTCATCAGCACCTTCAGGCACCCAAACCTAGTAATCACATTCTCAAAGATGAACCATGTTGTCATTTTTGTAGTACAATCCTTAACCGACACAAATTCGGCCATAGAGTCAAATACTCAGTCATTTTGATGATAGAAGGTGCACCTATTCTATGTGTGGGAGGATTTATAGGGCCCACAAAACATATTTCCCACTTATCAAATAGCTCCAATGTTGTAATCAGAAATAGAGGTAACTCATATCTTCGAAAAGGATTTCCAATGCACTGATATACATCACACCATTTACATTACTCCTTGGCATTTTCAAAGAGATAGGGCCACCAAATCCATGCATGTAGGAACTTTTGTGTCATATCCTTATTGACATTGTCACCCCCTACAATACCCTCATGTGATTCATACAAAATGGGGGCTCGTTCGTGCTCTAAGTAACATCTGCACATAATGTCATCAGTCGTTATCTTGTATAAGTGTCCAACAATCAATAGATAACCATCATTATGGGTCACCAATTGGAAATTTTGGGCCTGAGTATACCCCATGAAGGCCTAACATGAAGTGAGAAATTCAGTGATCTCAACTAGTTGATCAGGAACCACCTTTGTGTGGAAAAGTTGTGCATTGGGTATTTCATTGTCGAGGCTTGGACAAACTTCTTTGGAATCAATCATTGATACACGATCCATTCCAACGTTACATTTTCCTGGTTTGAAAACAACCTTGAACTTGAATTCTTGGAAGAGAAACAACTAGTGGCATATCCTCCCCTCCAAGCTTGGTTTGTTGACCAAATACTTGAGCATTTAATGGTCAGTGAAGAATTTAAAAGTGGTTCCCAATAAATAATTCTGAAACTTATTCAAGGAATATAACATGGTGAGGCCCTCACAGCAATCATTGTATAATTCTCTTTATAATTGGACATTTTTCAATTGGAAAAGTAAATCGAATGATAAATATTCCCTTCACCCACATGCACAAGAACTTCTCCCCATGCGATGGAGGAAACATCTACATGAACATGAAAGATCTTGGACTGGTCGGGGAACACCAAAAAAAACATAGTGACTAGCTTCTCCTTTAGGGTATCCAAGGCTTCCTGGAATTCATGTGTCTAGATGTACTTTGTGTCTTTGTGCAACAACTTATCTAATGGGGTATCAATTTTCACATAGCTCTAAATGAACTGCTAGTGATATCATGTATGACCCAATGTGGAATGCAAATCTTGAACCAAAGTGGGGGCCACCATATCCAGTATAGCAACAATTTTGGCTCAGCTGACTAATAATCCATCATTGCAAACAACATACCCCAACAGTGTAACCTCCCCACTATAATCCCCATTTTAATTAATGTTGAATGTAGATATAATGTGTGGCTATGACCAAAGAGATGTATATGCAAACTATATTTCTAAGTTTTAATAATAATATGTGATGCCAACTTCTAAGGGGACATGGAAAAAGATGGGGGCTGAATTAATCCTCAAGAGAGGGGAGGGTCTAGGATAATGTCAAAGAGAGGGATCCAAGGGGGAATTACCCATGTCTATTAATTCCAACCACACTTCTAAATTTTATTATCATTATGTATTAAAATATATTTTTTGATATAGTGTCCCCAAATCCAATCATTAAATGCATGTAAGAACATGGGTGTGAGAATTCACATCCCATAGTTATTGGGAGCATGGGGGATGGGTACAATCAGCTTGGGAAAGTGTGTGAGTCAAGAAATAAATCCAAATGGAGAAATTTGTATGGACTATTACAATAGTTTTAGGTAGTCAAGTTTTTGGCATGAACAATAGGTAAAAAGAAAGAAAGAGAGTTTGGAGCTGCAACAACCATGGAGGGACAATTTGGATCATTCTAGAGAGTATTTGGAGAAGAATATTGAAGAGCCAGGTTCTCAGTCCTAGAGAGTGGACTCCCATGTGAGTTTCATTGTAACAAAAAGTGTTTGTTGTTGGTTGTTGGTAGTTTTCCTAGTAGTAAATTCCCTTGAGTTCCCAGCAGAAAGATTCCTAGTTACCTATGTTAGAGAGACCCTGATAAAGGAATGGGATGCCCGAGGAACTAAGATCAATGAAGGGTACATTTCTTTGGTTTGACATGTCGAGAGGAAGAGATTTGGTGAAAAATTAGGATAGTTGTAGGAGAATACCATTGGGTTGTGAGTGGCAGTGAGAGACCACCCACTTTTGTGGATTAATATCCTCATCTCAAGGATGACTTTCTATTGATATTTGTAACAAGAAGTCTATGGTTGGGTGGAACGTCTGTCCCAAGAAGTTGTTTGAACAATTGTGTATAAAAGACAAGTGTTTGATCTTGTTTCTATTTTCATTATGATTTTATTTGTTGTGCATTAAATCTGTAATTGAGAATGGTTAATATGTTGTTGTATTAAGTTATTTACTGTATTCATGGTATGTTTTTAGCATGTCATAGATGAATCTAATTATTGGTATCATACAATAGTTAAATATGGTTGTAATTCATAGCTAGAAGCTACACAAAATTAATTAGTTAGAAAAAAATTTAGTTTTTATGAGTTTTTCCACACATAATGGACCTTAGCTAGGTTGGGGGATGTTAAATTATGGTATCAGATATTATGGTTCAAACATTGGACCCATATGGGTCAAGAACTAGAGTGAACTGGTGAAATTCATTGTTCAATATTTCTGTTAGTGTGAATTTGGGACAAAATTGATGACCAAGATCATTTTGAGTAGGAGATTGACAACCCAGATTCACCTGGGATTTGGTAGAAATTTATAATAGTTGAAGCTTTCCAACAAAATTTATCGATGATTGATCGTCAGATCGACAATTTTGTTGAACATTTGGTTCAAACAAAATAAATATTCAATCGTGGATGGTCGATGATCAAGGATCAATATTTTTTGTGAAAAGGAGTTCATGCATCGAAAGGAAATCTTCGATGGTCGATGGCCGATGGTTGGGGGTTGATAGATTTAGTGTGATGTTAAAATTCTTTCAAGAGAAGTTATTGATGGATGATGAAGGAAAGAGGAGGGTGATTTTTCATTCCATGTCAGCATCCACATGTCATTCCACATCAACCCATTTAATGTCTCAGGATGACATGTCATGCCATGTCAGTGTTGGAGCAGGACTATTTTGGGAGGAAGATCTATTTTGGGTGAAAATCTATTTTTGGACAAGAAGGTCTATTTTTGGAGCACGCACCTTAGGAGGTAGAAAATAATTGTGTAGAAAAAGAAGGAAAAGCAGCATGGCGTGCATGCAAACAGGACTAACCATGTTAGGGTTGTGGTTTTTGAAAATATTGTAATGAATATAAGCCAATAGAGTGATATAAATAAATACCTAGGAGGTATACGTTAGAGGTTCAAGTTTGGAAGTTATTGATTGTTGTGAGTTTATTATGGTTATTATGGTAGAGTGGAATAAGCTGGTGTTTGAGGGTTAGGTCATAGGCTAAGGATCTTGGTGTCATCTAGTCATCATGCCAAAGGGTACTTACCCTACTTTTGATTGTAATCCTAAAGATGTAATGTGTGCAGTGCAAAATTTTCAACATAATGAATAAAAGAGAAGAAGAGCTAGATATTTATGGATGTATCCCAAGAAGGGCTGAACCATAGTACAATATTGTGTTATATGGGTTGTTAATGAATGATTTTACTATTATGTTTGTAATTAGCTAAAGAATGAATGGTTAAAACTAGTTATAACAACATGCATGAATAAGTTAATGGTGAATGAATCCTAGAAGTAAATGAATTATAAATGATGATGTATAATGGAAAGAATCTAACCAAAGTCCCCACTCCTTGCTAGACTGCAAACACATGAGTATTGTAGTCCCCCATAAAGCTATATCGGGTGAGACTGTGTTGGGCACTCTATGCGTAACATTTCCTTCTAGTTTAACATGAAGGACGATAGTTTTGAGGGTTTTGTTGGAAGCCTATTTGAGATAAGAACTTGGGTTATCCCAAGTAACCAACAAATGGTTATGTTTCCGACCTAAACTACACAGGATTGAGTGAATAGGATCTGTGGAACAAAATCATGAAGGACGAAAGCATAGAATGTAATGTTCAGACCATGGAATCCAACGAAGGCAGAGATTGAAAGATGGTTGAGGAAAAAGGAACTTGATTTTGTGCAAAAGGAAAAAAGAAACCCTAAGTTGACACCATGCAAGTATCGCAACAAATAAGTGTTTAGCAACTTGCACGAGGTATTTTTCTGTGATTTCCTGCATCTGTTACAGGACTGGTTATTGAGGTTGAAGGAAAACCACCCTATGAATCGAATCAGACATGTAGAGTGGCATCCTATGGGGATCACGCATTTGCATCAAGTTCATAAAAAATGTACGCACGCAATAGATTTATGGTTAGATAGTATTATTGCAGGGTTTATCACTGAATTTGCAGTAGATACCATGAAGTCCTTCATTTTTGCAGAGTAGGATTTTCTGAAGGGACCCAGAGGTAGGTACAAAAAATCATTTTACACTTCTATCAAGATCTTATTGTATGACAAAGGTGTGATGACTATGGAATCAGACAACTAAACTTCATGGACAAGGAGATGGATAAGAGGAAGAATAAGGATTTCATGGACCTAATAATGATGGAAGAGGACCATATAAAGTAGATAATGGCAAAATCTAGAAAAATGTGCAATGAAAGACCTTACCAATATAATATGAATAACAAGTAAAAGGTTGTAGTCGATAGAGAGGGATTAGTGAGCGATGAAGAAGAGGTAGAGGATATATGGGCTATGGAGAAGATTGAGGAAATCTTGCGTGCAACATATGAAATGAAAACAAGAGGTCTAGGGTCACGAACAGAAGGCAAAACTCTAGTATAGATCATTGTTAGTGTGGAACCTACAACCCCATGTGTGACTAATACACTTGAAAGAACACCAACGTTTAGACAACCAAATTTTAGTGGAAGAGGAGAAACATGACAGGGGTCCAATCAAGGAAAACCAACTATGGGAGAAATTTCATGAAGTAACAATCAATTATCTACACCACCTGGGGGTAGTAGTTCAACAAAGTTCAAAATGGCAGGACAAGATCCCATGATCGGATTACTAGAGTTTTAGGGAGAGGCATGAGAGGACCTTGAAAAGCATTTATTCATCTGTGAAAATATCTAGCAGTAAAAGTAGATCAAAGATGAGGATACAAATCTTGCGTAGTTAGCTATCATAGTAAGATACCATGCATTGGACTGGTATATGAGCCTGGATGTAAATAGTCCACAAGGAGTACTAAATACTATCACAGATGTGAAAAAAATATTGGTAAATGAGTTTTATAAGCCAAGTTCAGACGACCAATGCATGAATGAAATTATTGAAATCATGTAGAAACCAGGTGAGTCTATTTGGAAGATTTATCAAATATTCAAATGTTTGAAAGGTAAGTTGAAATATTCAATTACTAACATGAAACATAGGCACTTGTTTGTGAACTCACTATTACCACACTTGAAGTATCCTTTGAGACAACAAAAGTTCCAAAATCAGACAAAGGCTCTGAAGCAGACCTGCAATTGGAAGAAAACTAGTATTAGCAGACAAATCCAAAAATAGAGGAGATGAAGGAGGATTTGAACCATCTGACATTTCAACTGAACCAAAATAAAGGAAAATAGAAAAGAAAAGTTTTTTGGTGTATGTTATGAAAGACATAAGGACATCATAAGAATAAATGCCCAATTTTTGCGCAGTACTTGGCAGCAGGGGTGCCAAACCCCTTCCCAATATGAGGACCATGGTGTGATATTTTTAAGAGACATGGACATGACCCATATCATTTTCTAATGATGTAGAAGTATAAGACAGTACCAAAAAGTTCATACTGGAATTTTTTTAAATCAATGGGTCGTGATGATAAGGTTTGCAGAACGATGGAACCGATGAGGTAAGGAACTTCATATACTTATAGGGTACAATAAGATATGACAAAAGGGAAATATGCACCTCAATTTAACCAGGTTCCACCACCATTTAACCCATTGCAGCCACATTATAACCCCACAAAGTATACCCAAGTACCCCAATACAATGCATCGTGAGGGGATAGAGGTGGAGGAAGAGGCAGAGGACCAATAGTGTGCCACAAATGCCAACAACAAGGACATTATGTAATGTATTTTCCACTTCCATCTATGACATATATGTATGTTTGCATAGCAAACCATGACATAGAAGACTTCCCAACAGTCTTGGGAAAGATCCAGGAAAAAAGGAACTAGAACAACCAGAATGTTCATTGGATTTCTGCAGAGGCCAGGGATGATCCATCTCAATACCAATGGGTAAACAATAATATTGAGCCACATAAGAAGTTTGATGCACGAAAATAAAAGGAAACATTCAAGGAGGACAAACATGAGATTATCAAGGATAACATTGCATCTACATCAGTTTTTCATCAAAATCAAGATCCAATAATGTACAGAATTTCATCCTCAATGGATCATACCAATAAAGGACAACCTTTAGAGCAAGTAAGTACCATCAAGAATTTTCTACAATACTTTATTAATTTATTGAATGATCCATCATCTTTTAAGATCTTACATAATATGATAGAAATATGTAACACATAGGTAGAAGGGAAGTTAGAGTAGAAAACAATCAATCATATCCATACAAGAAGAAGAAGAAGGAGGGAATTCAGGCTAAATGCCAACATTGGGGATTTTAACATGGGAGATATCATTCTTGATTTAAGATCTGAAGTGAACATATTTCCTTAGAAGACATGATAGTGTATGGGGGAACCCACATTGGGATATTCACTTGTCCAGTTGAAACTAGAAAATCAACACAGAGTCTTACCAATTGGAAGGCTTAAAGGTGTAACAGTGGATTTGGATGGAGTGTGCACTGTGGAAGATTTTGAAGTGATAGAGATAGTATATGGAACAAAACCCTACCCAACATTACTTGGATTGGATTGGGCATTTGATAACCAAACTGTGATCAACTTGAAGACAAGGAAAATTAATTTTGAATCAGGTGAATATATAGTTATTGCACCATTAGATCCTTCGAAAGGAGAAATGTTTGTAGAAGCAACCCATTTGGATTTAGAAGAAATGAATCAGTTATACAGAACCACTGTGCAAGAAGAATATTATGTCAACCCAATTGAAGAAGGGGTACTCATCTAGAGAATCATTACATTATGTGCTTTGGACTCAGATACAGGTCTGGGGAATTGGTAGTAGATACTGGATGAAATCTCCACAAGGAGGTGTGCAACAATAGACCACACAATAAGATGGGTTGCTACAAAAGTAAGGGAACCTCCCAGTTTTGATGGGTTGAATGACTTAGAGGAATTATTGACAAGCTATGAGGAGGAAGTTTTGGAAAATTAGAGGCTATTATCCCTGGATATTTCAGTCAAGGCAACACCTGCTAGATGGTGGGGTGTGCACAAAGAAACAATTCAGGACTGGTAATAGTGTAAGTGGCTACTGCGCATTAGATTTGGCACAGACCATGAGAGCACTACAATGCATAAGTATGATGGGCGAGGAACACAAGTTGAACACCTAGATAAATGCATAACACAGTGGAGGATGACACCACCAGAGGAATGACCTCATCACTTCATTCATGCATTCTAAGGGATCCCAGGGAACTGGTACATAGACCATGAGATGAGTATAGGAACTACATAATGGACAAGATTACAACAAAATTTTGTATTAACCTTCTCATTTGAGCATGAGAACCTGCAAGATACCGGATATATAAATATGCAGAACATAAACGAAATGCTAGAAATAACAGAATAACAGTGAAATATCCAGCATAATCTTCACAATACACAGAAATGATATACGAAATAGCAACAAAAATAGCACTTGAACAGAAATAGCACTTGATTCAGATAGC
>ML789662.1:29575-65468 GCA_009831015.1 Picea engelmannii
CTTCACAATACACAGAAATGATATACGAAATAGCAACAGAAATAGCACTTGAACAGAAATAGCACTTGATTCAGATAGCAATGTTCACAGGCCTCTTCGAGGGGGCAACCTCCAATCGAGCAGCGCTCTGTTACAATCATATCTAAGCTAGGGTTCTCATACCCTCGACTCCTATTTATACTAAAAAGAAGCATTTAGAGGAAGATCCTTCTAGAAGTGGAAGCTTCTATTAGGTCTTCTTACATCCGCCTTATTCTATTTTATTGAAAGGTCTTATTAATATTGACCTTTATTACATCCGAATACATTAATCTACCTATGTGCGGGTTAGGACCTTAACAGAACCCCAACATTGATTGAGCTTTGAAGCTGATACGGGGAGTGATATTTTTTTATGAAGTAAATTTTGAAATTACAGCATAATATCAAAAGAAGAACAAACAGACAGTCAAAGAGTTACTTTCATGTTATCATGTCGAAGAGGAAGCACTAGATGAATATGATCCACACAACATTCAGATCACATAAATTGAAGGAGAGAGAGAGGTGGAAGGTCCATATATGGAGTCAGAGGAATTTGTTGCACCAATCAAAGTCAATAAATTCAACATTGGGACAGAAGAAAATCCTAAAATGGCAAGCATTGGATACTATTGGGATGAGAAGACACTAGAAAGGATATCAAAGTTACTGTGCAAATATGGTGACCTATTTCCAACAACCTTTATAGAGATGAAAGGCATAGTAGGTGAGATAGGTGAGATGAAGATACCCCTAAAACCAAGGGCTAGGCCTGTCAGACAGAGACCTTATAAGTTGAATCCAGTATATAAGAAAAAAGTAAAAGAAGAAATTGATCGAATGTTGGAAGTTGGCATCATAGAACTAGTAGAGGAATCTAAATGGATTAGTCCCATGGTAGTCCAAGAAAAGAAGAAAGACGGATAAGGATTTGTGTAGATTTGATAAAACTCAATGATGCTTTCTTACATGATCCTTTCCCTGCCCATTTTACAGATGAGGTCTTAGAGAATGTGAGAGGCTAGGAAGAATATTCATTCACAGATGGATTCTTAGGTTACCATCAAATCAAAATAGCTCCAAAAGATAGGTATAAGACTACCTTTGCTACAAAATGGGGATCCTACTAATATACAATCATTTCCTTTGGCTTGAAGAATGCACGAGCTATCTTCTCAAGGGTATTCGTAGATAATTTTAAGGAGTTCATACATTAGTTTCTAGAAGTGTATCTGGATGATTGTACTATGTATAGTCTTTTGAAATATCATGTAGAATTTTTAAGACTAATGTTGGAAAGATACAGGCAATGTCAAATATCATTAAACATCAAGAAATGCATTTTTGTCACACCTTTTGGGATATTTTTTGGGACATATAGTGTGCAAACAAGGTTTAATGGTTGACCCTGCTAAGATTGTTGTCATCTTGAACTTACCACCACCAAATTTAGTGCGCCAGTTAAGAGCCACACTGGAACATACAAGATACTATAGGAAATTTATAAAGGGGTATGCATAGATTACTGCACTAATGGAAAAGTTGTTAAAGAAGCACTCCATATTTCAATGGAATGAGGATTGTCAACAAAGATTGGATACATTAAAGGAGAAGATGGTGAAAACACCTATATTAGTGTTCCCATATTGGGAAAATAAATCTCATGTGCATGTAGTTGCATCAACAATAACACTTGGAGCAATTTTGGTGCAACCAAGAGCATGGGACTTAGATAATACAATAGCCTTTGCAATAAGGAAGTTACTGAATCTTAGCATAATTACAAAAACACAGAAAGAGAAGGCCTATACATGGTGTATGCACTTCATAAATTCAAACATTATTTATTGGGCAAGCATTTTAAAATGTTCATGGATCATTATTCCCTCAAATGTCTAGTCAACAAGCCAATGTTGGGGGGGAGGATCTGTATATGGTTGTTACTATTCCAGGAATTTTATTTTGAAGTAATAGTCAAACTAGGGAAGATGAATGCAGGACATGATCACTTGTCAAGGGTAACCAATGGAGAAGAACCTACTAAATTGGAAGACAACTTCCCTGATGCACAGTTATTTTCAGTGTAGGTAGTTGATGAATACTTCGTTGATGTCATTGAATTATTAAGTATAGGATTTGCGTCACGGGATTTTAGTACTAAGCAGAAGACAAATATGGTATTTAGAGCTGAAGACTATCAACTCATTGTAGGTCATTTATACAAGATGGGTGCATATAGCATTTTAAGAAGATTTGTATTGGAACATGAACGACCCAAGTTTTTAGTAGAATCTCGTGAAGGTATACTTGGAGGAAACTATGTAGGAAAATATACCATGTAGAAGATATTTTGCACAGGGTTATGGTGGTCAACAGTTCATAGAGATGCCAAAGAATATTGTAAAAACTATGATGTATGCTAAAGAGTTGGAAAACCCAACGGGAGGGATGAGATGCCCCTAAGAGAAAAAGTAACTCTTCGGGTATTTGAAAAATGGGAAATAGATTTTTTCAGACCTATCAATCCCCTAGCAAGAAGGTTAGGATATAGATATATCATTAGTGCAATAGAATACTTAAGCAAATGGGAAGAAGAAACACCAATTAAGGATTGCAGCATAGAAAAAACAACACAGTTCTTATTTGAGCAAGTGATCACAAGATTTGGATGTCCTAAGATTCTGATGAGTGACCAAGGCACCCATTTTATTAACAGTACCATCAAGGCTATGACTAAGGATTTTGAAATCTATATCCAGAAGAGTACACCATATCTTCCTCAGGAAAATGGGACAGTAGAAGCATTCAACAAGATTTTGGAAAATGATTTGACTAAGATCTGCAACGTTAACAAGGATGATTGGGATTTGAAAATACCAGCAGTACTATGGGAATATAGGGACACAAGAAAAAATCTGATAGGACATACACCATTCATATTGGTCTTTAGACAGGAAGAAATGGTGCCATTAGAACTTATGGTACCCAGTCTGCTCATAGAAATAATTACCAACATGACAGAAAGAGGTGCAATACAAGAGAGGTTAAGAAAATTGATGGAAATGGAAAAATATAGGATTCTGGCATGATTTCACCAAGAGGTACAAAAATCATGGGACAAAACCTGGCATGAAAAACACATAAAGAAGAAGATCTTTAAGGAGGTATATCTAGTTCTCCTCTATGACAGTAAATTTTTGCAACATCTTGGTAATTTCATAATGCATTGGCTAGGGAAATATGAAGTAAATACTATTATAGGTGGAGGATCTATACAACTGAAGGACTTGGGAGGAATAGAACTAAAAGGAATGGTGAATGGTAGTCAACTAAAATTGTATAGGGACAATCGACCTACTAACTCTTAATAGTTGTAACGTAGTGAGAAAACCATGTATATAGTGTACTATAGTAGATATGAGGAAACAAAACTGATAAAAATAAATAAAAAGAAGAAAAAGGAAGACAAAAGAATAAGAAGAAGAAAAATAAAAAATAGGAGGAAGTTGGATGAATGACAAAACATTGGGAAATGTCGCATGCAGAAGACAACGAAAAAAATGAGACAAGAAGTAATGATTACCAAGGGAAGAGTATTACTAACAAGAATCAAACACATTGCGCTAGATAAAAAGTCACAACACAAACGTGTGACGCACCAAAAAGTTGTAGCTCACCGGAAAACGAGCTAACCACCAGAAAAGAAAAAACCAGTCATCAGGGTAAAAATGTCTAAACTAAGCATTTATGAAACTTAATAAAGCATGCCCAAGAATATTTAAAACATTTATGGCCATCAAAGAAGTTTCTTTGAGAATATGTAGGAAATTTATTACCCCCCATATATAACGACAACGTGGGCCAAACAACGCGCATTGTGAATTTAAGAATCTGCAAAGCTAAACAACATGAAGACAGGTGGTGAATAAGCGAGTTGAAGATTTGAGCAGTCGGATTTCAACAGCAGAATGAAGAATTATATAGGATGACACCTCCAAAGGTTGGCACACCTGGACAAGAAGCCCGAAAAATAAGCAGCAACAACAGGTCACCATAAAAACTTGCAAGGGAAGAGCAGGTTTACACACAACTAGAGGGAATCATCGATGCTAACACAATTCCTTCACCACATGACGAACCGGTGAGAGACACATTGACAGAGGAAGAGGGGTAGGCCCCGACAACAGTTAGGATGGACATCAACCCACAGGAAAGTACAGGGGGACAAAACCCATTAGCCATATGAAACCCACAACAACCATCCAAGGTCGAAGCAACCCACCAAACAAATGGAATTGATAGTAAAAGGAAAGAATCTGAGGGGCCAAGGTCACAGGCTGTGGTAGTTTCCACACAACATGAGGAAGTGAAAATTGAAGATATCATGGGACAACCAAAATAANGGGGGGGGGGGGATGCAAGAGAACTAGAGGTCGGGTCATCCATCGCGCCAACACAGAGAAATGGGAAAAAACCCATCGCGAGGTCCCCGTGCAAGCATCCTAAGGCCTCTATAGTTTTTCCACGCATTCCAGATGGGGTGAAAGTTACACGAAGTTTGTTGGGCTATGTTGAAAGGTTAAGGTATGCAGACCATGCTGTGTCTGAAACCAACAAGTTTCTATAATTTTCACAACAGGTGTACATGGAAATCTTGGGCATAAGGTCATTATGAGATCCAGTGTTTCATTCGAAGAAGTGGGTAGCAGGCCTGGTAAATATAGGGATACTTCATTTGTTGGATATTCCTCACTTCGGTAGAGGGAAATACGTGAAACAATACATCAAGAAGTTACTGGTGGTCCTCCATGGAGGATTTTTTTGTATGTACAAACTAGTGTCCATCGATGTCGAATTATTTTTTTTCATCACGGGACTGCCATCAAATGTCAAGAATCCCGCACACTATATGGAAGACAAAACCAAGGAAAATACAATCACAGAGGATATGAAGAAAACCTATGGAACTGAAAGGGGCTTGATTGGAGTTATAATAAATAATATCAGTGATGCAACCACCATGATGGAAACAAAGTTGATGGCATGAAAACTCCTTCAAAAATGTTGCAAGGAGGAGGTCCCTACAAGAGTTTTCGTAGCTACAATGTAGTGCGCAAATGGTACCATGCTCAGTTGAGCCCCATACTTTTTAAATTTGTTCCTATATGACTGGAAGGATGCTCACGACTTGGGGACCAAGTTCCACTATTTGTGGCTCATCATGATGATAGTGTTGATCAGATGGAAAGAGCATACCTACTCATACTTTTTTGACAGAGTAGGACAATGTTGCACAACACGATACACATCATTAGGGAGAACATCCGATTCAAAGTGGAGAAGTGGGAACAAATCACTTTTTCTAAGTATCTTAGCAATATGAAAGACAAGATAGCCAATAGCTGACAAATAACTCCCGAGGTGGTCGTGCAGTACCAGGGGATAGCCAACCTCAAGGCTACGTGACACAATATGTGGATCCAGGCATGCATGGATCCAGACAAAGAATGGATACAACTTTGGTTTTGTGTTAATGAAGAAGAGGTAGAATGGGTAATAAAGGATTGGAAAGATGAATGGAAGATCCCAATCATAAAAAAATACATGCCCAAGGATAACTAAATTGATGCAGGTTCATCAAAGATATCTGTAGGAGGGAGCATCGTGGCCAAGAAACCAACGAAGAAAACTAAACTAGACTCTAAGCCAACACAAAAGAAAAATGAAAGTTCCCAAAAGAAGGATGGGAAGATAGGAAAGAAGGATAATGTCCCCGCGCAGGAGGAACAAGGAGGTGGGGACAAAACAACACAAGGAACCCCAATGAAAAAAACTTTGCAAGAGGTAGGTCCACCCAAATGACCAATCATACATATAGGTGGGAAGTGCAAGAAGGCCAAGGCCCACAAGGACATCCCAGAATAGACAATCACTGAGGATGATGCCAAATTAGTAGAAGAGATGGTTCACGACTGTGTGGTGGAGGAATATGAGGAGGCCAAGAACCAACAAGAAAAGATAATGAAGAAGTTGGTTGATGTTAAACAAGTCCTGGAATAGATACAAGTGGAACCAACATAATTGAGGGGAGCAGAACCAATCCCACGATCGATAGAGGCAGGGGACAAAACCATGTAGAACAAGGAAGAAATGATCCAACTCATGGCACAAGCAAGTCCAAGCTTCCACATTACAATAGATATGTTGCATCTTGAGGAGGCCATTATGTAGACACCACTTAAATACTTTGTGTGGGTAGAGCTGGTCTTGGCTAAAATACCAATTAAGGCACTATACAATCTACAAGTCAGTTTCACATAGGAAGTGCAGTCACAATCCAGGGCAGATGTGACATAGCTAGAGGTTATTAGAGATGGAAAGTATGTGCTACAAATTGTGGTAGAGCAGGTCAAGTTGGATACATAGGAAGAGAAGAAGCACATGGATAACCTCGAGAAGAGGTTGAAGGAAGTCTTCACAAATATTATGGACAACACGCAGAGAGTCGTAAGCAACGTTGAAGAACAAATTCAAATTATCATGCAGATGCTCTAAGGGTACATGAAAGAGATCGAGGAACTCAAGGAAAAAATAAAACCGACAATTCCTCCCAAGGTCACAGCTGAAGGGAATATTAGGTAGCCTTGTAAATAGATACAATAGAAAGAGAAGCCAAAGAGTTCACACAACTTTTTGACAGGATCGCGTACTTGTGGAAAACTTTGGAGGAAGATGAGAAGGTCCAAAAATTGGACCAGCAAGAGTATAAAATCAATTCTACAATGCAAGAATTGAAGTAGCGACAGAAGGCCATGAGCATCATAGAATGATTGAAAGGAACACAGGAGATGAAGACCCTGCCGACATAATTGACGACTACATAGATCAACAAGAAGGCCATACAAGCCCAATTGGAACCTCTCCGCACAAATAATTGTTGAACTAGAGGAGGAAAAGACAAGGATGTCTCAGGTTCATGCAAAGAGCGCAGAGTATCTCAAGGAACAAAGTATAGCGTAGATGCTAGAGGAGCTCACAAAGAAAGTTGCACAAGAGAAAGCCAAATGGGAGGAACTAGAAGGAAAGTTTCATCAGTTGGAGAAGACCATGTAGGGAGAAAACATCACCCGAGTGGCTCAAGACGAGCCACATGTCAGTGTTGGTGGATTGTTGGAGAAGAACTATTTTGGGAGGAAGATCTATTTTGGGTGCAGATCTATTTTTGGAAGAGAAGGTATATTTTTGAAGTGTGCACCTTAGGAGGAAAAAAAGCATCATGCAGAAAAAGAAGGAAAAGCAATGTGGCATGCACATAGACATGCCTAACAATGTTAGGGTTAGGGTTTTTGACAAGATTGTAACAGCTATAATCCAGTAGAGTGGTATAAATAAAGACCTAGGAGGTCTAGGTTAGAGGTTCAGGTTCAAAAGTTATTGATTGTTTTGAGTTTATTATGGTTATTGTGGTAGAGTAGAATAAGCTAGTGTTTGAGGGTCAAGTCATAGGCTGAGTATCCTGGTGTGATCTAGTCAGCCTCCTTTTGGTTTACCAGGAGGGCCGATAGTTTTGAGGGTTTGGTTGGAAACCTAATTGAGATCAGAACCTCGGTCAGCCCAAGTAACCAACAATCATCCTAGTTTCCACATCAACAAAGATATGTTCAATTGTTGATGGTCTAGGTTTGGTGAGATTTGTGAGCAGACCTATTTTTCCAAGGAAATGATCGATGTTTGATGATAGAGAATCTGGAATATTTTCAAGCAATTTTTTTTTTCCAAAGAGAAATCATCGATCGTCGATGTAATGTCGGAAATCAATGATCTATATTTTTTAAAGTTGTCAATCGATAGTGGAAATTGATCCGCGTGATCCATATTATATTGAGAATGACATGAAGGAAAAGATATAACAAGGAAATTCACAAAGATATTGAAAGAAAAAAAGTAATACAGTTAAGCTCATCTTTTATTAATGGTGATCTTTGTTGCGTATGTGTTATATTCTTTGCAGGAGTAGTAGTTTCTACGTTGTGTTGGGTGTGTAGGGGGGTTTGAGGGGGGGGGAAATCCCCCACACAGGGGTTCAGGGGCAGCGCCCCTGAGAAATTATTTTTCCTCAGGAAACGTGTTTCATTTTTGGGTGGTTTTTCGACACATGTTTTTTGCCAATGGTTTTCTATTTCTGGTTAAATAATTAGGGTTGTTGACTAATCCAAGTCATTGGGTTAGGATTTTAGATACTGTTGGATCCTATATGTATATTTTATTGTAAACAATGTATCACTATGAATGAATATAGAATATGCTTGTTTTCCCTGTTTGGGTTTCCAGGGGAAAAATCTCTGTGTAATGTTTGTATTTTCCATTGTATCATTTATGTTCTTTTACTGAAAATTTATCTGTAGTAAATATTGTACAAGGTTAAAATCTACGTTTGGTATCATAGCTTTGTTGGATTCATGGGGATGCCTTTGTGGTCAAGGGTTTGGCTTGAGGATGTGATAAGCCTTATTACAGTGGGAGATTTGTGGTATTGATTTTTCAGGTGAAAAGAAATGGTGAGAAACTCGAAAATGGAGATCGAGAAGTTTAATGGGAAAAGTTTTAAGATGTGGAAGCTCAATATGGAATATCTATTGGTGGACATAGATCAATGGATCATGGTAGATCTAGGTACTGTACCTACAGGAACTTCAAAAAATGTCTAGAAAAAGTTGGATCCGAAGGCGAAGAGCACAAACCGACCGTGTCTCTCAAATTCAGTATTACTGAATGTGTCAAAGGAAGCTACAAGCAAGGATTTATGGATAAGTTGGGGAAGTTGTATCAGTCTAATTCCATAGTGAATAAACTATTCCTAAGAAATAAGTTGTATAACATGAGGATGAGATATGGAGACTCAGTGGCAGAGCATTTGAACGCCTTCAATATTGTGGTAAGTCAGTTAGTATCTGTTGAGATTAAAATTTCAAATGAAGATAAATGTATCAGTTTACTGTGTTCTTTACCAGACTTGTAGGATAGTCTGGTTATGGCCATAGGTAGTAATATAACTGCGTTGAAGTTTGATGAAGTGGTCTCTTCCTTGTTGTTGGAGGAGATGAGATGAAAGAATATGGAAGGACATAGCACAAGTGCATTATTTGCAAGAGGACGTTCCCATGAAAGAAATAGATCTAAGTTCTCAAGTGGGAGATCTAAGTCTAAGGGTAGATCTAAATCTCCCAGAAATTTTGAAAAGGTATGTTGGAGATGTAGAAAAGAAGGGCACTACTACAAGGAGTGTAGATCCAAAGTTAAGAAAAAGAAGGGATCTAAAGAATCTCCTTCTACAAAAGAATAGATCTCCAAAGAAGAAGGAGTGGATGCTTGGCTTATTTAGGCACACATGAAGATCATGAGGCATGGTTGGTTGAATCTAGGGCATCCTTTCATATGAATCCCCACAGGGAGTGGTTCTGCGAATATGAAAGGTATGATGGAGGTAATGTTTCCTTAGCTGATGATTCAACAACCAGAATCGTAAGACGAGGAAAATTCAAGTTGAGGCTCATATATGGAAGGATTAGAACACTTCCTAGTGTTCTACACATCCTAGGTTTGGCCATAAATTTGATTTATTTAATAAAAGTGGACGATGCAGGGGAAAAAACAATATTTGAAAAGGAAACCTGCAGGATGGTTCGAGGAGCAATGGTGTTGCTGAAGGGAGTTCGGTTTGGAAATCTGTATATGATGCAAGGATGAACTATTAGTGATGGGTGTAATAGTTCCATTGTTCCTAATACTAGAGTTGAATAAGAAAGAACTCCTACAGTCTCTGGAGAAAATGTTATGTTGTGGCATCAAAGACTAGGGAATATTGGAGAGAAGGGTCTTCAACTACTACATGATAAAGGTATGGTTGAAGGTATGTCTAACTACTCTCTGGATTTTGATTTCTGTGAACATTGTCTATATGGGAAGAAGACTCAGGTAAGATTCCCCTCTGGTTCAATAAGGGCAGAAGAAATTTTACAACTAGTTCACAGTGATGTTTTTGGACCCGTGTCGGTCCCATCATTGGGAAAATCTGTGTACCATGTCTCATTTATAGATGACTTCTTGAGGAATACTTGGATATATTTCCTAAGGAATAAATATGAAGTGTTTGACAGGTTTAAAGAGTTTAAGGCTCTTGTTGAAAATCAAACAGAGAAAATAATTAAGGTGTTGAGGACAGATAATGGCAGAGAGTTCTACGGGAATGAATTTGAAGAATTCTATAAGAAGTGCAATATATCCAGTAAAACAAATACTCCATATAAACCTCAGTAGAATGGAGTTGTAGAAAGGATGAATAGGACGTTGATGGAGAAATCAAGATGCATGCTCAGTGGTGTCGGGTTAGGGAAAGAATTATGGGTAGAGGCAGTGGGTACTGCATGTTACCTAGTCGACAGATCACCCTCATCAACATTGGATGAAAATACTCCACAAGAGGTATGGACTAGTAAGGAACATTCTCTCACACATCTCAAGGTATTTTGATGTGATGCATATGTTCATGTTCCAAAGGAAAACATGAGTAAGCTAGATAAGAAGGCTGAAAAGTGTATCTTTATTGGATATAAAGATGGTCTCAAATATTATAAGATTTGGAACCCAGAAACTAAGAAGGTAGTGTATAACCGAGATGTGGTATTTAGAGAAATGAAGGATGTTGTTAAACAGGAAGTCCTACAAAGTAAGGAAGAAAAAGAGAAAATAGAGTTTGATTTAAAGGATGATGAATCAGACTCTACAGAAGAACATGAATAAGAAGAAGAAGATCCTCATACTCCAGTATTGAGGAAATCAGTTAGAGAAAAAAGGCTACCGGAAAGGTATACTCCATCCGATTTCTGTTCAAATTTTTATTTGTCTATTACTGATGATGAGCCTAGAACTGTCAGGGAGGGAGTGGATTCAGAGGATGGAAATCTCTGGGAAAAGTCCATGGATGAAGAAATTGCAGCCTTGGATAAGAATGAGGCTTGGGATCTAGTGGAGTTTCTGACTGGAAGAAATCCCATTGGCAACAAATGGGTATTTAGAAATAAGTTGAATGCAGAAGGAAAAGTGGAGAAATACAAAGCTCATTTAGTAGCAAAGGGTTATTCTCAGGTTGAGGGAATTGATTTTGGTGAGATTTTTTCTCCTGTTTCCTTAACCTCTATACGATTTTTGTTATATGTTGTTGCTGCATTTGATTTTGAAGTAGAAAAGATGGATGTGAAGACAAAATTCCTACATGGGGAAATGGAAGAAGAAATCTATATGAAGCATCCATAAGGTTTTGTTGTGAAGGGAAAGAAGGAGTTGGTAAGCAAGCTGAAGAAGTCCATGTATGGTTTGAAACAATCACCAAGGATGTGGTATCAAAAATTTGATGCTTATATGCTAGGAATTGGCTTCAAAAGAAGGAAATAGGATCATTGTGTGTATTTAAAATTAATTGGTGGTCATTTGATTTATTTGGTCTTGTATGTGGATGACATGTTGTTGATAGGAAACAACAAGGAGATTATCCAGGATGTGATAACTCAGTTGTCCTCTAAATTTGACATGAAGAATCTTGGTGCTTCAAATTTCATTTTGGGAATGGAAATTAAAAGAGATCAGAAAAAGAGGAAACTCTGGTTAAATCAGAGAAAATATGTTGAGACAATATTGCAGAGGTTTAATATGAAAGAATGTAAATTGATCAAGGTTCATATTCCTGTGGGTGTAAATTTATCTGCGGATCAATGTCCCAAGACACATGAAGAGGAGGAGGACATGTCTCGTGTTCCATATGCAAGTGAAATTGGTAGTTTGATGTATGCAATGGTCTATACTAGACCATACATTGCACATGAAGTGGGAGTTTTGAGCAGGTATATGTCAAGACTATGGAAGGAGCATTGGACAATAGTAAAAAGGGTTTTCATGTATTTGTGTGGCACTTCTAGCTATGGATTGTGCTACCAAGGAAGACCAGGATTGGATAGAGTGGTGGATATACATGGTTTTGTGGATGCAAACTAGGATGGAGATCTGGATCGTAGGAGATCTACAAGTAGGTATGTGTTTAACCTGTTTGGAGGAGAAATAAGTTGGATGAGAAAAAGATAGGTTGTAGTGGCACTTTCAACTACAAAAGTTGAATACATGGCAACCACTCATGCAAGTAAGGAAGCAGTATGGTTACAAATATTGTGTTTAGGTATTGGATTGGTACAACACGTTGTAAGGATAGATTGTGACAGTTAGAGTGCAATTTTTTTGGCAAAGAACTCGCCTTATCATTAAAAGAAAAAGAATATTGATATTCAATATCAGTTTGTGAGAGACATGGTTGAAGAAAATAAAGTATTTTTGATGAAGTTGAACACTTTGAAGAATGTTGCAAATTCATTAACAAAATCTGTGAGCACTGAGAAGTTCTCTTGGTGTAGAGGATCCATGGGCATTGCTCCCCTAGATTGTTGATTATGTAACCCTGTAACCCCCTGTATGCAAAGAAAACAAAAAGTGGGAGAATGTTAGGTATGTGTTACATTATTTGCATGAGTAGTATTTTCCGCGGGGGTTCGGGGACAGCTCTCCCGAGTTTTTTTTTTCTTCGGGAAACGTGTCTCATTTTTTAGCATTGTTTCAGCACATGGTTTTTGCTGATGGTTTTCTATTTTCGGTTAGGGAATTAGGGTTGTTGACTAATCTAGGTCATTGGGTTATGGTTTTGGATGCCACTGTCTCCTATATGTATATTGTATTGTAAACAATGTGTCACTATGAATGAATACAGAATATGTTGGTTTTCCCGGTTTGGGTTTCCATGGGAAAAATCTCTGTGTAATGTTTGTATTTTCCATTGTATCTTTTATGTTCTCTTACTGAAAATATGTTTGTAGTAAATGTTGTACAAGGTTAAAATCTACAGTATGAAATACAAAACATTGTAAAATGCAAAGCACACAAGTTAGCTAGAATGGTGGTAACTTATCTCTGAAGATAGATATGTGAATGTTATGCTCATTATCAAGAAGATGATTAAAAATAGATTAAAAATAAAATTTAACATAAAGCGTGAATGAGAAAACCCTAAACTTAAAAAACCTAACCCTAGAAGATTAAATTCCAAAATATTTGTGGGCCCCAATGTGGTTAGTTGATATATCAGCTTCCTGAGGATGGTAATTTTGCATAAAATCTTCATTTGGGGTGATTAGAAGCCCGTTGGAAAGGTCTAGCCAATAAGTAAAAATTTTGAATGGCCCAATAATGCCTCTAACATCTATTGGGAATAAACACATCAAAAAAATGTCATTTAGAGCCTCAAAACTGTTCTAGAAGTTTGGGACTCAAAAAACTGTCAAAAAACTACCTAGGTGTGGAACCATTTTGAATTAGTGGAATAGGTGGGTGACCACTAGTATCCACCTAAATTAGTCCTCCCCCATTATTAATAAATGGTCTCTATTGCATCAAGCTCCTCCATAATATGGGAAAATTTCTATTGAATCTGACTCTTGGTGAGCCACTTGCCTTAGTGAAGAAAATACCCTGCTTTGACGACCTGATATAGTTGGATGTTCTGCTAGTGGGTTCCCTTCATCTTGGTGTCCATGATTAATTCAATTATTTCCTATTCAATGCAGTCAAGATTGAGTTCTATAGGGGATAAGTGCTTCTTCGCGTTCAAAGTGTTCAAGAGAGGTTGAAAATATGGTCCAATCAGTTCCACATTAAATATCGAGTGCAAGCCAAGGAAAGGGGAAATGCTTAATTGAAAAACATTCTCACCCAAAGCCTTGGTGATGGTGTAAGGCCCATATCAGAGTGGTAGGATATTTTGATAGGGTCCTGTGAGGCACTCTTTCTAAAATGAAACCATAACTTATCTCCAACCTAAAACTTGTGTGGTACTCAATGTTGATCATGATGCTACTTGTACTTGGCATTGGATTTATGCAAAATGTCATGATCTTGTTTTTGAATGTGTTGGATTCACTCAAAAAATTTGGTTGCTAGATCGAACTTGGTATGATCAAGGGAGGAATATTCTTGTGTTGTTGTAATGGGAAGAGCTACATCAATGGGGGCCAATGGATAGAACCCCAAGCACACCTAAAACAGGATGTAGCCAATAGAGTGTTGGAGGGCTCTGTTGTAGCTATGTTGAAAAATAAGGAAGGATCTCATTCCATGTGCATGGATTTTTTCAATTGTAAATTCTCAGGATATGGACAATCATTCTGTTAACTACCTATGTTTTTCCATTAGTTTGTGGGTGAAAGGAAATCAATTTGGTTAGCTTTGTGTCCATCATCGACCATAGGCTAGACTAAAAATTACTCATGAACCTACTATCTCGATGAACCTATTATCTCGATCTAAAATAATGGTATGTGGGAGCCCAAAATGAACCAAAACATGTTCAAAGAAAATCTTAGTGGTGGCCTCGATTGTGATGCTCTTTTTGTAGGGTGCCAAAATTGCCATCTTAGAGAATCGATCAACAACCACGAGGACACAGTCTTTCAAATTCTTGGTTGAAGGAAGATCGGACATGTAATCCATGAAGATGGCCTACCAAGGACTATTGGGAGTAGGTAGAGGGGTGTATAGCCATTATTTCTTGATGGTAGGTTTGGAAATGGTGCAGGCAGTGTAGGATTTGATGTACTTGTGAACATATTGTTGAAGCTTCGGCCAATAAAAATATGTTTTCAATACTACGACCATTTTTTCCACACCAATGTGTTTTGTCGCTCAACTGTAATGAGATTCCCAAATAATTTTTGCATGCTTTGTTGAAGGAACACATAGATAACTCAGGTGGAATCGTAGTCCATATTGGAGATGAAAGTATGGAACTAGTTTTCCTGCACTGAATATCTAATAAGGAGAAACAAATTTAGAGTCACTGCTGTATAATTGTGGCCACTTATACATATCATTCCCACATGAGTTAATAACTATGGTTAGTGCCACAACCAGGAGTCGAATTAGGTAGTATGTGAAATGGTTGGTGTTTCCTTCCTTGTACTTGATGTTCAAGTGGAACTATTGAAGGTACATGGACAACTTATGTTGATAGTCATTATGTAACTTTCCCTACGTATGCATGAATTGTAGAGGCCTATGATCAATGTGGATGATCACTTACTTCCCTAGAATGTAATTCTTCCACTATCGACACACATGCATAATGGAGTACATATCATTTTCATAAATGGGGTATCCATGAACAACATAAAATAGTGTTTCATTGTGATAGCCACTAGATGCCCATGATGAGTGAGGATTTCACCGATAGTATAATATGAAGCATATGTTTCAATCTAAAATTGTTGTTGTAGGTATGGTAGAATAAGGAATTGTTTTGAGAAAAATAAAAATTTCAAATCATCAAATGCTTTATGTCAGGGTGTGGCCCAAACAAAATTGGCCTTTTCTCCACCATTGGTAACATATCTCAGGGCCCAATAAATATGAGATAACCCCAACACAAACCTGTGGTAGAAATTGACGAGGGCCAATAAGTTGCGGAGCTCAGCTAGTGTCTTTGCATCCAACTAATCGCAGATGAATTGGATCTTGGAATGATCCACATGCACACCCCGCTCATCCATGATGTATCGAAAATATTGGATTCTCTATATGTCAAAGGAACACTTCTCCAAATTATCATACAACTTGTGTTGTCGTAGGGTGCCCAAGACCTATTGAATGTGCTTCAAATGTTCCTCCCATATTTTACTAAAGATCAGGATGTCATCTAGAAATAAAACCACAAAGGAATTTGTGAATGGTCATAATATATCATCCATCATCCACATGAATGTGGCTTGGGAATTAGTCAATATGAAAGGCATGAAAAACCACTCAAAGATACCTTCTTTATATTTCAAGGTTGTCTTCCATACATCAATTTACTCATTTGACACTTGCCGGTATCCTTACTTCAGATCAATTTTATTGAAAAAATTAAATCCCTTGATCACATGAAGAACATCATCAATCTGGGGGATGGGATACCGTGATGCAGGAGAATCTCCCCAAGCCATCCATGTGCCAGCTAGCCAGCCAACTCAGCACACGCATTCAATGAGGAAGAGAGGCGCAACCCTCTCATATTCAAATTTGAATTTGAATCAAGAACATTTAATGTTTGTAAGGCTGTTAAAGAAAAAAGGTTGTGCCTATACACATTCTTTAGATGTAGATAACCTTTAATGGTTGTTAGGATGAATCTGTCTCCGATATAGACTAGACAACCCATTCAATGTAAGTTTTAATGTAATTTAATAGGGTAGGTGAGATGGAGGGAAGAGCTCGAAGATCCCCCTCATGTAAAAGATCTTTGATCTTGTTTTGGAGGGTAGCAAGAATTAGAGAAGAAAGCAGAGAGAAGGAGCCCAGACTCTGTCAAAGTCTGAGCTCAAGAACACCTTGTAAAGGAGGCATTTGATATTAATACAAACCAGAGCAGTTTTTCCTGCATATTGTCTGTGTTGTGTGAATGTCTATGTGTGTTATATTTATGCTATGAATGTATGTTGTAGATGTGCATTTACAGGGACAGATAAATTCTGCTATCTGTAGAGTTCTTTGATTTCAAGTTGGAGTTCTTTGAGGCTTCATGCGAAGAGGGCGTGATAGAACACTACAGGTTCTGAGAACCAGTGCATAGAGTGCATTTCCAATTCTGCATAATTTGGGCAAGGATGTGCTAGGAGGGCACATCAACTGAAATCATTGACTCAGAGGAAGACCTCAAGGTTGTTGAATACCTTGGAGGTGAGACTGTGCAGAGGAGGAGACAATAGAAGACATAATCTCTAAGGAGTTCTGTAGAACTCTGCTAGGTGGGCATTGAGTAGATGCACGGGTTGCATTGAGGAGGAACTCCATTGTGAGTTCAAGAAGAAAACAAAGTCATGGAGAGAACTCTGGGGAAAATCTGTCAGGAGGGCATTGAGTTAGTGTGCAGATAGAGCACAGAAGGAAAGAACTCTTTTGAGTTCTAGAATAGAAGAAGAGTCCAAGGAAGGATCTTCACAGGGTTGTTGAACACCCTGCAGACTCAAGAAGAAGTTGCTTGAGAAAAAGAGTGCCAAGAGGGCATCAGATCCTCCATCTGAGGGAGAAGGAAAAAGGGTTAATTCCTTAGAGGTCGAAGCTAAAGGAAAAGATCAGAAGAGATAGCACCTTCATGTGTGCAAAGACTCTGCAAGGAGCACAGAAGCTGAAGAATCCTTTGAGGATTTAAGGAGAGAAGCTCATGAGGAGTATTGCTTTCATGCATAGAGCCATAACTGCAGAAGTTGCAGAGGTCAAGGAACTCTTTTTAAAGTTTAGAATCCAAAAAGCTCAAGAGGGAAAGTGTTTTTGATAAACGCAGACAGAAGTTGTGAGTATAGGCTTCGTAGCAGGAGCAAATGCCAAGGCCTTCGATACTTTGGAAATCTTCCACGAAAAAGGAAGAAAGCATAAGCTCAACAAGGAGCACAACTGTCATCGGATCAGGCTGAAGGGAAGATCTGGAGCGTTGAAATTTCACGTCCAAGTAGCAGTAGGAGGAGTGCATAGGAGAATAATATCTAAGTCATCAGGTCTCGTGTAGATAGTCGATAACCATTGGATCTGTCGAAAGGAGCACAAGGTTTAATCCTCATGCACAGAGCAGAGAATCCAGAAAAGTGTCGATAGGGCAGAGGCATCGAGATTTCAGATTTCGGAACTTCGGAACTTCGGAGGTTCTGAGGATAGCAGACTAGGATATTATAACTCATGGGTCCCGAAGTCCCGAAGATATCTGATCCGTACATCTGAGGAGGACATGCATCGCGAGATCCTTTCATATCGAGGATTCAGACATCAGAAAATAGAGCAGGGAGAATCTTTCGACTTTGCATCTGGCAAAGTCCCGAAAGCAATCAGAGTCGTCCATCTATGGGAGCACATGTGGTGAAGATTGGGGGAATCACTGGGTAATCGGATACCATGGATTCAGAAGACAAGAGGGTTAGTTTCGTTGGGCTCGCGGAGTCCCGAAGACCGAAAGAATTGGGATCATCCAAGCGGAGGATACGTGGAGCGATCCAAACATCGGGAGAAAAGTCCCGAAAAGATCATTTTGGTATTTTGGCTACCGGAAGATGCAGGGGTGAGAGTTTGTAACTCTTGACCCATAGAATCCCAAAAGAATCTGAGCCATTGGATCAGGGGAGGCTTTGAGTCATTGATCTTGCTCGGGAGAAGTAGGATTGGAGTTTCGGGATTTCGATATTTCGGTATTTCGGATACCGGGAGTATGAGAGGAGAAGGCATTGTTGTGCTAGGAGTCGTGGAATTCCGAAATGAGAATTCCCGAAAGCATATAAGGAGTGTTGTCGGGTCACAAGGAAAAGACTAGATTTCGGCATACTGGATATCGGGATTTCAGAAATCCTGAGGACATGAAATCTGGGCTCTTAGGAATGGAGATCTCGAAAGGATCAAGACCGTTGATTTGAGAGTGGGTTACTGTCATTGATCCCAGCCAGGAGTGAAAGGAATGTATCGGTATTTCGGATACCGAGAAGTCTAAGGAGCAGGGACTGGAGGAAACCTTGCATCGAGAAATCAAAAAATGTGAAAACCCGAAGTTGTTGAGGAATAACACGGGACATAGAGGACGGGTGTATTCATCGACATTTCGGAGTTCGGAACTTTGGGAGTTCCAAGGATATGAGAACCAAGCATTTCGGCATCAGAAAACCCAAAATCGCAAAAGGAGGAGAAAGCCGGGAAATAGGCATTTCGACACTTCGAAAATCGGCTTTTCGAGAGTCTTGAAGACAGGAAGTCAGGCGCTTTGCATCAGTGAACCCTGAAAGGGACTATGATCATATGGGAAGTGGTTATATGAACTAAGAGTGTAGCCCAAGGGGATAACCACGACTAAATCCAATTCAACAAATCGGCATTTCGGAGACCGGGAGATCGAGGAGTCAAGGACTCTTGATATCAGGACTTAGGAAGTCTTGAAACTCGAAATCACATTTCAAGAAATGATCACGGTCGTGTTGGAAGCTGTGAGTAGGTGAGAACTTACACCTTGTGCATGTCACATGCAGGTGGGTTTTTCGGACAAGGACCTGTGGATCGAATGTTGAGGTTCTGATAGGGATCCCAAGGAGCTGCTTCGGCTCAAAAGTGAATTCTTGAGTGATCCTAAGACCGTGAGGTCATGCAAAACCTCCTGAGGCAGGGTGTATCTCCATCAATTGTGGTATCAAATCTTGACTCTATTTGTATATTTCAGGAAAAGGGAGCAGGAAGGAAGATACTCTGATATACACCAAAGTGGTATCAGAGGCAACTTGCAGAGACAGGCAAAGGAAGATAGAGTATTGAAGATACTTTGTGGTGATTATTGCAGGTAGGCGACAATCAAAGGAACCAGTCAGGAGGACTGTAAAGGAAAAATGGAAGCACTCAGGTTTGCTGAGTGACATCAGATCTGTCAAGAGGACAGATAAACAACAGGCATAATGGCTATTGAAGGTCATGCACGCGGTGGGAATAAGATCCATCAACAACAAGAAAACACTGCAAGAGATAAAGAGCTCGTTGAGATTAGAGCAAGTGTGGAGGAGCTTGCATTTCAGATGCAACAGAATGCTAAGTCGAGATGGGTATATGAATGGCCCATGAAGACAAAGGTAAAATGGCCAGTCAAGGAACTGTTGGCTAGAAGACAACAAAGGTTGTTAAAGGGATGGTTGAGGCATGCTCAAAACCTCAACGAACCAAAAGAGAAAATGGTTCAAGTGTGTGAACCAGAGGATGGGAGAAACCTCAGTAGTGAGGATGACATGGGATCGACTGAGGGTATCAGAGATTTCCATGTGTGCAAAGACGGCCAGGAGAGCAGAGAGGAAATTCCCAATTTCTAGGAGGGAAATGAGATGAGATCACTGCAGGATCTCACAGACTGTCAAGAGGACAACCAGGGAATTTCATATTGCCAAGAGGGAAATAAGATGAGATCCGAGGATCTCACAGACTGTCAAGAGGACAACAAGGAAATCCCATATTTCTAGGAGAGCAAGGGAGAGCAGATGAACTCAGAGTTGAGTTCATATCAGCAAGGACAGTTGACAGAGGAGGAGGATCAAACACACTTTCTGATCATTGGAGGAATCCAAATATTCCTGCCATACAGCCCAAGTGAGGCCAACATATGCATTGTAGAGGGAGCAACAACAGAAAAACAACCAGACATGACTATTGGAGAGTTGGAGTAGACACTGATGTTTTCCCAAGCAGAAGAAGGAGATGATCATTCTGAGGAATGGCTCAAAATTTTCAGCTAGGAAGCTGAAAAGTAAAACACTGCAGCATTGGATCTTGTAGTAGTAGAAGAATAAGAAGCAGACATCATGAGCTTTGTTGATCTGTATGAAGAAATTGAAGCCCTGGAGAGAAGGGTAGAGGTGAAAAGCAGGCACATCCAATAGATGAGGTTGGAAACTAATGAAGAAGATTTCCAGGCTAAGAAGCAACTGGAAGAAGCTGGAGACATACTAGCAAGAGAGATGGCAATAGCAACACTGTCAAATGAAGAGGCTAAACAGCAGGTCATTCAAGAGGGGACTGCAGAGGAGACTACAACAGAGTGGACACTTGGTGCCACATAGGTAGAGATGATAGTTAAGCTGTCAGATGAAGAGGCTAAGCAGCAGCTCAGTAATGAGATTGCAAAGGAAAAATCTGCAACAGGGTAGCAATTTAAGGCCACAAGAGATGGAATGGGAGATCATGGTGATCTACCCATTTGTAGAAAGAATTTGCAGCAGAGGAGACTGCATGAACAGAGCCAACCATTGAAACAACTGGACAAGGTGATCGATGAGATCAGTGTGTTGATGATCAGATCACAAGAGACTGCCAGCAAGGAGAAGATGAGCAAAAGGGATACTACCAGAGCAACAACAAAGCAACAACATCAACAACATCGAAGAGTTGTTTGGGATCCAGGAGGATTTCAACAGCCAGGGTGGAGAGCTCATGAGCAGGAGCTCATGAATTTTGCAGCAGAGGAGTATGATGTAGGAGCATCTCCCCAAGCCAGCCATGCGCCATCCAACCAGCCAACTTAGTGCACACATTCAATGAGGAAGAGAGGTGCAACCCTCTCATATTCAAATTTGAATTTGAATCAAGCACATTTAATGTTTTTAAGGCTGTTAGAGCCAAAAGGCCATGCCTATATGCAAGATTTAGATGTAGATAGCCTTTAATGGTTGCAAGGCTGAATCTAGCTCCGATCTGGACTAGACGGCCCATTCAATGTAAGTTTTAATGCAATTGAATAGGGTAGGTGAGATGGAGGGAAGAGCTCAAAGAGCCCCCTCATGTAAAAGATCTTTGATATTTTCTTGGAGGGTAGCAAGAATTAGAGAAGAGAGCAGAGAGAAGGAGCTGAGACTCTGTCAAAGTCTGAGCTCAGGAACACCTTGTAAATGAGACATTTGATATTAATACAAACCAGAGCAGTTTTTCCTGCATATTGTCTGTGTTGTGTGAATGTCTATGTGTGTTGTATTTATGCTTTGAATGTATGTTGTAGATGTGCGTTTACAGGGATAGATAGTTTCTTTTATCTGTAGAGTTATTTGATTTCAAGTTCGAGTTCTTTGAGGCTTCATGCCAAGAGGACGTGACAGAACACTGCGGGTTCTGAGAGCTAGTGCATAGAGTGCATTTCCAATTCTGCAGAATTTGGACAAGGACGTGCTAGGAGGGCACATCAACTGAAATCATTGACTAAGAGGAAGACCTCAAGGTTGTTGAATACCTTCGAGGTGAGACTATGAAGAGGAGGACATAGTAGAAAACATAATCTCTGAGGAGTTCTATAGAACTTTTCCAGGTGGGCATTGAGTAGATGTACGGGTTGCATTGAAGAGGAACTCCATTGTGAGTTCAAGAAGAAAACAGAGTCACGAAGAGAACTCTGGGGAAACTTTGCCAGGAGGGCATTGAGTCAGTGTGAAGATAGAGAACAGAAGGAAAGAACTCTTTTGAGTTCTAGAATAGAAGAAGAGTCCAAGGAAGGATCTTCATAGGGTTGTTGAACACCCTGCAGATTTAGCAAGAAGTTGCTTGAGCAAAAGAGTGCTAGGAGAGCATCAAATTCTCCATCTGAGGGAGAAGGAAAAAGAGTTAATTCCTTAAAGGTCGAAGATACAGGAAAATCTCAGAAGAGATAGCACCTTCATGCATGCAAAGACTCTGCAAGGAGCACAGAAGTTGAAGAATCCTTTAAGGATTCAAGGAGAGAAGCTCAGGAGGAGTAGTGCTTTCATGCACAGAGCCATAGTTGTAGAAGTCGCAGAGGCCAAGGAACTCTTTGGAGAGCTTAGAATCCCAAAAGCTCAGGAGGGAAAGCGTTTTCGAGAAATGCAGACAGAAGCTGTGAGTACATGCTTCGTAGCAGGAGAAAAGGCCAAGGCCTTTGATACTTTGGAAATCTTCCACGGCAAAGGAAGAAAGCGTAAGCTCAACAAGGAGCACAACTATTGTCGGATCAGGCTGAAGGGAAGATTTGGACCGTTGAAATTTCACGTCCAGGTAGTAGCAGGAGGAGCTCATGGGAGAAGAAGATCTGAGTCATTAGATCTCATGCATATAGCTGATAGCCGTCGGATCTGTCGAAAGGAGCATGAGGTTTAATCCTCACGCACAGAGTAGAGAATCCGAAAAAAGTCCTGATAGGTCAGAGGCATCGGGATTTCGGATTTCGAAACTTTGGAAGTTCGGATATTCTGAGGACAGCGGACCAGGAGATTAGAGCTCATGGTTCTCGAAGTCCCGAAGATATCTGAGCCGTCCATCTGAGGAGGATACATGTCACGAGATCCTTTCATATCGGGGATTCGTACATCGAAAAACAAAGCAGGGAGAGTCTTTCGACTTCGCATTTGGCAAAGTCCTGAAAGCAATCAAAATCGTCCATCTGTGGGAGGAAATGTGGCGAAGATCGGGGGAATCACTGGGTAATCAGATATCAAGGATTCGAAAGACAAGAGGGTTAGTGTCGTTGGGTTCAAGGAGTCCAGAAGATCGAAAGAATCAGGATCGTCCAAGCGGAGGATACATGGAGTGATCCAGACGTTTGGAGAAAAGTCCTGAAAAGAGCATTTTGGTATTTCGGCTATCGGAATATGCAGGAGTGAGAGTTCGTAACTCTTGACCCATAGAATCCTGAAAGAATATGAGCCGTTGGATCATGGGAGGCTTTGAGTCGTTGATCTTGCTCGGGAGAAGTAGGACTGGAGTTTCAGGATTTCGGTATTTCGGTATTTCGGATATCGGGAGTATGAGAGGACAAGGCATTGTTTTTCTAGTAGTCGTGAAATTCCGAAACGCGAATTCCCGAAAGTGTAGAAGGAGTGTTGTTGGGTCACGAGGAAAAGACCAGATTTTAGCATACCGAATATCGGGATTTCAAAAATCCCGAGGACATGAAATCCGGGCTCTTAGGAATAGAGATCTCGAAAGGATCAGGGACGTTGATTTGAGAGTGGATCACAACCGTTGATCTCGGCCAAGAGTGAAAGGACTGTATCGGTATTTCAGATATCGGGAAGTCTAAGGAACAGGGACTGGAGGAAACCTTGCATCGAGAAAGCCCGAAACGCAAAAACCCGAAGTTCCTGAGGAATAGCATGGGATGCCGAGGATGGGTGTATTCATTGGAATTTTGGAGTTCGAAACTTTGGGACTTCTGAGGATACGAGAACCAAGCATTTTAGCATCAAAAAACCCAAAATCGCGAAAGGAGGAGAAAGCCGGGAAATAGGCATTTCAGCACTTCAGAAATCAACTTTTCGGGAGTCTTGAGGACAAGAAGCTAGGCGCTTTGTGTCGATGAACCCTGAAAGGGACTGTGGTCATATGGGAAGTGGTTATATGAACTAAGAGTGTAGCCTAGGGGGCTAACCACGACCAAAGCCAATTCGGAAAATCGTCATTTCGGAGACCGGGAGATCGAGGAGTCAAGGACTCTTGATATCAGGACTCAGGAAGTCCCAAAACCCGAAATCACATTTCGGGAAATGATCAGGGTCGTGTTGGAAGATGTGAGTAGGTGAGAACTTACACCTTGTGCATGTCACGCGTAGGTGGGGTTTTCAGACAAGTACCTGTTGATCGAATGTTGAGGTTTCGATAGGGATCCCAAGGAGTCGCTTCGGGTCAAAAGTGAATTCATGAATGATCCTAAGACCGGGAGGTCGTGCAGAACCTGCTGAGGCAGGAGGTATCTGCATCATACCGGTTTTTGAATGTTGTCTTGTTTGGTGCTCTATAATCAATACAAAGTCACCATGTCCCATCCTTCTTCTATACCAAAACAATTGGGATCCTGCAAGGTGATGATCTTGGTCTGATGTGGCCCTTCAGAATTAGTTATTGGATATGGAGTTTTATTTCTTCATTCTCCATAGTAGAACACCTATATACAGAAACATTAGGCACAGGAGCATCGGGTGTCAAATAAATTGAGTATTTTACCTAATAGTGCAAAGGCACCCCAATAGGTGAGGAAAATATGTCTTTTTTCTCTTCTACTATCCTGTCCACCTACTTTTGTTGTGTAGAGAGACCTCGTGTAGAGGTTTTGGCAGTTGCAATGACCTTTTTTTCACCTTCTGATCAGACCATAAAGAAGACTAATCTCCTGATCTAAGAAACCACTTTTTAGAACTACTTCGTGGAGATCAAAGAGACTGTAGTATTTGGGACTTCCTCCGATACCCTATAGAGTTAACCTCCCAAAGTAATAATGAAATTATGGGGCTTAGATTCATAAACAACATGACACTTCCACATATATGGTTGACTCAAAAGAACATCAGAAACTTCAAGGGGGGAAACATCACACAATACCTTGTATTTGAAGGGTTTGATTCCATAATGCAGATGACATTGATGGTTGACGCGAATGTCACATCCTTGGTTGAGCCAACCGATGGTGTATGGTTGAGGATGTGGCATCATTGTTAGGTTAAATCGCTTGATGACCTATGATAATATTAGGTTCTTCTGGCTACCACTATCAATAATGAAATGGAGGGGGGTCCCCTTCACCCACATCTGTGAGTGGAAGAGGCATTCCCCTTCTTCAAGCCCCTCTAGTTCCTCTGGCTGGAATTTTGTGGTAGCGACAGTGACACTGTGTTCTCTGTCAATGATTCATTTTCCCTTATTTGGTTTTGAATTAGAGTCTAAGTCAACATCTGAATCTGAGGTTTTCATATCAGCCAACAATCATTGTTTGGAGTGACATTCATCAATGTTGTGCCAAGGGCTTTTATGGAATTCACACCACTTTCCAGTGTCCTTCAACTTCCCATTACTCTTCTTTGCTAGTGAATTCAATTGGTTGTCCTAGGACTGGGCATCCTTGCTCTGTCGTTTTCTTTGAAGTTTAGGACCACCTTTATCGTGCTTCTACCATGATGGGTTTGCAGAGATTAAATATCGCTTATTCTTGTTAGGAAATGTGATCCAAAATAGGTAAATGTTTTATTAAATAAAACATTATTGTAAAAGATACCTTCACACTCATATGAGGTGTCCATGTTAGTTTTTGGTTAGTTCTAGTTGTTATTAACGGTCGCTTTTGGTTATAGCTTATTGGGTATTTAAATCCATTAGCTATCATCTGTGAGGTGAAATGGTGTGTATGAGTACACTTTTAACATTGTGGTATCAAAGTTGATGGTAGATGATCGTTAGGAAATGATGATGCCTATATAAACTATTAGTTTTTAAATATGATTCTATATTAGGGTTTAACAATCATTTATTTCCTGGTAACATTTATTTTATGAGCTTTATTTTTATTATTAAGAATTAGCAAAGGAATAAAAAAATAATTAAATTAAACCCTAAGGTGAACTTGACTATTTGTTGAGAGAGTGACCACCATTTTTATATACTTAGTTGTTGGACATTTACTTGTTTTTGGAGTGATCTCCATTACCATTGATGTGACCAAATCGACTACTCATTTTTTGATATAGCTAATCTATTGCAAATCATCCTCTAATTTTTTTTTTTTTTAAATCATTCTCTGGACTGGTCCGACCTGACGGATCATTAATGGAGGCCCTGTCGGATACAAGCATTGGCACGAACTGCATCAAAGGAGACCTTGCCGGACAAGAATTGGCACAAACTGCATCAAAGGAGGCGTTCATTCCTGATTTTGTTCAAGAGAAAAAAAAAAGGTCCTACCTTTGATCTGTGATCTGGTGATTGACTGGTTGGTGAGAGAAGCGAGTTTTTGCATAGTGGCTGGTGCGCCCATACTGGACAATTCGTGGAGAGGTGAAGTAGACGGTTCAAACCTTGAATCTAGAAGGATGAGCGACTACGAGGTCTTTATTTTACATGCCAATCGATGTGAAAAGAATTACAAGGACTATTTGCAAAGAACTTTCAAGGAGCGTTTATTTGAAAGAAGATTGATGATAAGATGCAAAGGTATTTTTTTTTATGTTATTTGTTATATGATTGTAATATTGCACATAGAGTAAACAAAGGTCCTTTAAAGATTGTAAAAGAAAAGTGAAAGAATAATCACTTTGTGTCAAAGCACCATTCTTTAATCACTTTGTAAATGTATTATTAAGGGTTGATTGAAGCAAAGTAAAGCTCAATCACACGTGTGGATGAGATTATTAGTGGGTCAAAGCCAATAGCTCCCCAATAGCTCTTTGTATTGCTTGGTGTATGGTCTTTGTCTCATGTTGTCTCGTGTTTCGAGTATCTTGTACAACTTTTCCTCGTACTTTACTTCATGGCGCAACACATTACTTAACCCAAATAAGGTGATATAAGGTGATCAAAGACATTAATTAAATTAATTCAAGAGGTATAAGGTGCTTATAAGAGCAATCAAGGTGAAATAAGGTGTAAATTAATACAATTATTGCATCAATGTTATAAGGAGTATTTGGTGTTATAAGGTATATTGAATTTTTTTGTTTTGGTCTTATAAGGAGTTTTTTTTTTATTTTGGTGGTATTTTTGGAAATATAAGGTGCATTTACATTTGACGTTACAAAGTGTTTATCTTGGTGATATAAACTATATTTGGATTTCAATTTTCACAATGTCTAAAATCATTAGTTTGTTTAATGACTCTGATAAATTAGAAGGATCAAAGAATTATAAAACTTGGAGTCATCACATTCAAAGCACACTTATCTATAATGAACTATGGAAAGGCATTTTTAATGAACAACCTACTAAGACAATAGATCATGTTCCATTAGCCAGATCGGAATTGAAATATGAAAAAACATAAGCGCTCATTCAAAGCACAATTTCTAACGATGTTTTGTGCATCTTGAAAACTATATTGATTCCTGGTTAGCGTGAAAAATTCTTAAGGATTTGTTTGATAAGAAAACTCAAGATAAACAAGTTGATCTACAATTAATGATATTGCAGCAAAGTTAGTTGTTGGAGGCGATGTCATGGAGTATATTTCATGCCTCCAAAATATTAAGAAAGAAATTTCAAATTCTGGTTTTGCTAAAATTGAAGATAACATGATGGTCACAATCTTGATCTCATGTTTGCTAGATACATACAAGAGTTTCCTAGAAACATTGCAATTAACAAATAAGTTGGATAATAATACATTTGATAAACTATGTGAGTTGTTTTCTATGAATGAATTTTTTTTTGGTAAGAAACAACAATCATGTGAAGATGTTTTTCTTGCAAGGACAAGTAAAAACACCATTGACAAAGGAACTTCTACTAGTAAAGGAAATCAACATAAAAATAAGCATAATTATTTTCAATATTCAAACAGAGCTAGAGATCAAAGCGAAGGAAGAGGAAGAGGAAGAGGCAATATGTCTTGGACAAAGAAAGATTCCAAATAAGAATACCATCAATAACAATTTGTTGGAAGATGGAGAGGCAAGAAAACATCAATAACTTGTTTTCATTGTTATAAGGTTGGACATTACACTTCTAATTGTCGAATTCCTTATGAAAAGTTACCTAAAAAGAAGTAATCTTCTTCAACACAATATGCAAATACAGATGAAAATTAAAACTATGAGTATGTTTTTACAACACTCCAACAAACATAAAAAGAAAATTATTTCAGAAATGATTTTGAGGATGCATGGATTATGGATATTGGCGCAACTCAACATATGTCTTACATAAAATATTTCTTCTAGACTTATCAATATTGCAATTTGAATTTAGTATTTCTAGCAGATGAGACCAATCATATACCACAGGGAAAAGGTTCAGTTAAAGTGTGTTTACCAGGAATTGGAGAAAGTATAATCTCAAATGTTTGGTATGTTCCCTCTTTTAAGAAAACTTTGTTGTCTTTAATTTTGATCTGTCAGTCTCATCATCAAATTGTTATTGAAGATGGATGTATCAAAGTCAACTCAATAAAGGACACTTATAAAATAGTTATGATGGGAGGATGGTAAACTTGTTCATTTGAAAGGCACAATTATTCCAAGAAATTAGGATTTCAACGGATCATTGGAGACAAGTATTACACCCATTCGTTTATGGCATGTTCATTTTGGACAACTAAATGTTGATAGTATTGTTCAAATTCAACAAAAAAGAATGGTAAGGGGATTGCCCACATTTCGAAAGGAAAATGCAATATGCCAAGATTTCATTTATGGTAAACAGAGAAGGTTACCATTTCCCACAAGTTCTTCGAGGGAAAATAGGAGATTACAACTTGTTCACAATGATATTTGTGGACCTTTGCATACTTCACTTGGAGGACGGAAGTATTTATTATTATTTATTGATGACTTCAATAGGATGGTTTGGGTGTAATTTGTAAAAGATAAATCAAAATATTTAAAACAGTTTCAGTCATTTCAGAACTTGGTTGAAATTGCAACATGAGAGAAAATCACCACTCTATGTATGGACAATGGGGGAGAATTCACTTCATCTGAATTCAATACATATTACAAGAAAAAAAAGGAATCCGAAGACAGTTAATTAACTCCTTTACTCCACAAAAAAATGGAGTAATTGAACGTATGAATCAAACACTGATGGTCATGGCCAGAGAAATGTTGTTCTTCACAGGGTTAAGTTCAAGCTATTGGGTTGAGGTAGTGCATGCAATAGTCTACTTGAAAAATCAGTCTCCTTCTTCATATTTAGATGGAATGACTCCTTATGAATCTTAGTATGGGTTTAAGCCCATGATAAAGAATCTTATATTTTTTGGATCAATTTTTTATGCACTTGTTCCAAAAAAAAGAACAAAATTAGATTCCAGGAGAATGAAATGCATTCTTGTCAGGTATTCCGAAAAGAAAAAGGGATATCAGCTCTTATCAAGAAAAAAATTTGTTGTTAGAATAGATGTTGTTTTTGATGAAACAAAAATTCTAAGTGCAAATGAAATTGAAAAACAACTTAGTCAATTAGAGAAAAAGTGACTAAGGAACTAAAACGGTTGGAATCCTAAAATAAATCAAAGGATGATCAATGGTTTGAGATAGCTTGGACATCACATGGATAGGTGGAAAGTGAAGAGTCAACAAGTTCTTTACAAGTTAACTTGGAAGATTCAACTCAAGTTAACATTGATAATGGTTCTTTGGATGGTAATTTATCGCCATATGTAGTTGCACACAAGACTCCAAAGTGGGAAACTCAAGTACTTAAGGATGTTAAGTCTGATGAAAAACATAAAACATATAAAAGGATTCAACATAATGTAGGTTCTCTTAATTATGTTCTTACTGTTATCGAGTCATCTACTTTTGTAGAGATAGTCGAATATGATGAATGGAGGAAGGAAATGTAGAGTGAATATGATGTAGTAATTAAAAACGAAACATGGAAATTGTAGAGTGTCCAAAGGAAGTTAAACCCATTGGATGTAAGTGGTTTTATAGGATAAAATATAAGGCAAATGGAGAAATTGATAAGTATAAGGCAAGATTGGTCATAAAAGGATATTCTCATAAAGAAGGTATTGATTACAAAGAAACCTTCACTCCAACAGCCAAGTTGAACACTATCAGGGTTGTATTGGCTTTAGCTGCACAAAATGGATGGAAAAAGCACCAAATGGATGTGAAAAGTGCCTTTCTGAATAAATATCTATAGGAGGATGTATATATTCTCCAACCCCCTGGTTTTGAAATTTCAGTACAAGAAAATAAAGTTTGTAAATTGGTTGAGGCATTATATGAGTATGAACACGCACCTAGATCTTGGTACACTAAAATGGATAGCTACCTACAGAAAGTTGGTTTTCTTTGAAGTGAGTCAGATGACAATTTGTATGTTTGAGTTCAAGGAATCAATTTGATCATTTTGGTAATGTATGTCGATGATTTTCTCATAACATGTAATAACAATGACCATATCTCTCAGGTAAATATAGAACTTCTAATAGGTTTTGAAATGACAGATTTGGGTTTCCTCCATTACACTCTAGGAGTTGAAGTATTGCAACAAGAAAGAATTATTTTTATTTGACAAACTAATTATGTTTTGGAAATATTAAAGAAGTTTGGAATGGAGGATTGTAAACCAACTATTACCCCCATGGAGAAGAACCTCAAACTTTCTAAGTTTGAAGTGGGTGAACTTGTCCGCAGTACCAGGCATAGAGAGTTAATTGGAATTTTAATTTGTCTGACAAATACTCGTCCAAAATTATCTTTTGTAATCAACGTCCTTTGCAGGTATATGAAAAAGCCGAGAGAGAGTCATTGGAATGCAGCGAAAAAGGTACTCAGATGTCTTCAAGGAACAAAAGACTATGGACTGGAATATAAAAGGAATACAAAATTTAGACTTATTGGATACTCAGATGCAAATTTTGCTAGAGATGTTGATGACAAGGATTATACTTCAGTTTATCCATTGATTATGGGATAAACCGTTGTATCCCGCAGTTGTAAGAAACATGACACAGTTGAAAATTCAACAACAGAAGTTGAATATATCTCATCTTGGGAAGCAACATGAAAAATAGTATGGTTGTAACGAATTTTGAAGTATCTTAAAGTTGTTCAAAGCAAAGATAATTATTTATTCATCGACAGTCAATCAACAATATATTTAGCTAAAAATACCTTTTTTCATTCTAAGACAAAACATGTTGATACAAAGACCATTATCTGCGAACTCTCGTCATCAAGGGAATCATCAAACCAACTTATTGTCCAGCAGATGATCAAACAACCAACATTTTTACTAAGTCTCTTGGAAGAATTAAGTTCACTAATTTTACAAATGAACTTCGTATTATTTCCAAATATATTTTCGATCAAAGGGAGGTTTGTGAGGAAATGTGATCCAAAATAGGTAAATTTTTAATTAAATAAAAAATTATTGTAAATGATACCTTCACGCTCACATGAGTTGTCCATGCTAGTTTTTGTTTAGTTGTAGTTAGTTGTTATTAACATTCTTTTTTTGTTATAGCTTATTGGGTATTTAAACCCATTAGCTATCATACGTGAGGTGGATTTTGTCCCATATCCCTCATGTTCCTTGTATGTAATATTTTTTCCTTAATTAATAAAATGGTGTGTCTGAGGACACTTTTGACAATTCTTTTTCTTGAACTTTTTCTCAACATTGAAAGAATATCGATATGTGGCTCCCAGTGAGGAGATTTACAAGAAATCCTTATCTATTTGGATGTACCTATGTAGGTCACTGTAGTAATTAAGGACCAGGTGTCACTTGGAGCATTTAATACCCAAATTTGTGTGCAAGGTATGGAAGATGTTGGTGTACTTCGATACCGTTTGGTCTCTCTCCTAACGCATAGTTGTCCATCTCAGGTATTGGTCATCATAGCTTCCAATAAGATAGTATTTCTCCTTGAGGGCATCAAAAAAATATTCCCAGGTGGGTTCTGGCCAAAACATTGTAGACTCATCTCCGACATGTTTCTCACAGTAAGTTTCCCACCAATCTCTGACATGAGGAAGAGACTTAAAGAACACAAAGGTGATATTTTCACTGTAGGAAAAAAAATTCATAGAGAAATAAATATCTAGCATATTTAACCATATTTCCAAAGCATTGACATCTATTTGGCCTTCAAATAAACTAATATCAAATTTAACTTGTACCTTAAAGGGTGTCACACCTCCAAAGTGACGGTTGGTTGAACATGCCACTATCATTGTTGGAAGTCGCCGAAGTATCTAGGTGAAATTATCCACCATCTTGTTTCTCTGTTGCACAAGGGATTCCTCGAGTAATATTTTGATAGGATCTCCTGCACCATCATCTCTCTTTTTTTCCACCATGGGAGGTCACTTAGGGTGGTGAGAACAATTTTCCTTAAGAGAAACTAACTCGAGACCTAACTCTCTATACTTTGACCTTGTAGGAGGCATGCACTAAGAAACAACAAGGAGTAGACTACTATAATACCATTGATCTATATTATATTGAGAATGACACGATGGAAAAAATATAACAAGGAAACACATAGAGATATTGCAAGAAACATAGTAATACAGTTAAACTTATCTTTGATTAATGATTGTCTAAAATACAAAAGACTATAAAATGCAAAGCACACAAGCTATCTAGAATGGTGGTAGCTTATCTATGAATATAGATATGTGATAGCTATGCTCATTCGCAAAAAGATAATTACAAAGGGTCCAAAAAGGAATTTTAACATAAAGAATTAGTAATAAAACCCTAAACATCCAATAACCTAACCCTAGAAAATAAAATGCCAAAAGGTTTGTGTGCCCCGATGTGGTTAGTTGATACATCAACTTCTTGGGGGTGTTACTTTTGCATACGATCTTCGTTTGGGACGCTCGATAGCCCATTGGAAAGGTTTAGTAGAGAAGTACACATTTCAAATGGCCTAATATTTCCGAAATTGGGCTTTAACATGTCAAAAAAATGTAGTTTAGGGCCTCAAAATGGCCTCAGAACTTTGGGACCCAAAAAACTGTAGAAAAAATGCCAAGATGTGGAACCATTCTAAATTAGTGGAACATGTGGGTGGACACTAGTATCCACCTGTATCACCACATGGTTTGGAAAGGATTGGCATATCAATGGCTCATATTTCACCTGATATGAGATCAACAAATCAAATTTAAAATATTATTATAATAGTAAAACAATGAATTTTCTACAAAATGTTTGGGATTTTGAAGGTCATGAACTTGTAGGGAAATTTTGAGGGCCTAAGCAATGTTTTTAGGCAATCAAAACTGACAAGGCTAGAGCATATCAAGGTACACTATGTATTTGTAACTTAAATAAAATAACTTAGAGACAACTATCCAATGAGCTACTCCAGGTGCAAAACAAAGCTTGTATGAGAAAGTTACAACTAAAATAGTTAAGGTAAAATTTTGGTACCAGTTTACTTCAAGAGGGCATAACTCCTTTCTTAGAAGTCTGTGTGAGGAAAAAAAGTAGTATGTGTAAATATTATGATCCATAGAAGAAAACCATGGAGCTATATTTGGGATATGGGTATCTGAAAACATCAAGGAAGAGAAAGAAGACACATGTAGCATATAGGGATAAATTGGAAAAAACAGTTAAAACTTCTCTGGACCATAAATTTTAGCTCAAAGCTCAGACTTGGGTAAATAAATAGTCTTTGGAAAGGTCTTGAGGAGGAGAAGAAGCCACCTGTCCATAAAAAAAATTCAATTCAACACTAAAATTTCTTTAAAAGTAATAAAGATATTTCTTTAGAAGTAAATGAGTGGAAAATTGCAACTTGTAATTGTTGTAACTTTTTGCTCCAAACTCAGAATGAGGCATGAGTATAGCCATTGGAATTTTTTTTCAAAGAGAAATGCATCTAAGGAATCATATTTTGACTTGATGCATTGTGTCCTTCATAAATTTGATGAAGAATAACTTGTATTCTAATTGATGAAATTTTTTGTGTTATGCATGTTCTAACAATAATTATTACATGCACATTTCTTGCAGAATCAAGGTACAGGAAAAACAAATTTGGTTATTATATGAGGAATGGAGTTATGGAATACACTAGGGATCTTATAGCCATGAAGAAGATATATGAGGTCTACATGTCAGCATGGGAAATGTTGAGACAGAGTCTAATGGGAGAAGAGGAAGGCAGGATCCCGTGAATATGAGAATATTGCATGGATAAATGAAGAGCTATAGGGAATATAATGAAAGGATTATGAAATATTAGAAAGAGATACTTAAAATTTTGAATATTTTGCATAGGCAAGTCAACAAGGACTCTGGTACCAATCAGGAAGCTAATGTGATACAAGTGACAACATCCAGATCCCATAGAAAGAGGGATGATCATGGGAGTGATAGGTAGTCAAGAAGCATGAGAATGAATTATCATTATCCAAAACAATACACTATAAGAACTCATGCAAGTTTAGGGATACGTACAAACCCAAGTGTGTCTCCTGTCAGGAGGTAGATAAGAAGGCATTAGGTAGACATCTTGCAAGGTGAAATCAGAAAGATCAAGCCATCAACTTTCGATGGTGAGCATAGGAAATGAGAAGAGGTCGAAGCCAAGCTATTGGAAATGAATAAATATTTCCAGCTGCATGATTACCCCTCAAGGGTAAAATATATAATTTATACCTACCACTTGCAAGGAAAGGAAACCATGTGGTGGGATCAACTTAAGAAATCCAAATGAGAAAAGGATCTCATGGAGGAAATTCAAAGGATATTTCCAAGATAAATATTTATACGATCATTATTACAAAAGTAATATGAAAGAGTTCTTTGAACTCAATAGGGGAAGCATGAAAATTAATGAATAGGAAAAGTGGTTCTTTGAATTGTTGAAGTATGTAGACTTCATAAAGGATGAGAAAGTAAAAATCAAAAGGTTTCTAAGTGGGTTACCCTCTTTCTATAGTGAAAAGATATAATATGATAACCCCAAGACTTTGGATGAAGCCATAAGGAGAGAAAAACATATTTATGAGCATCGCAGAGAAAGGTTGGTTTTCCAAAAATATTGGAATGACGAGATGAAATGGAAAAAAGGATCAAAGGCAGAAAGGTTTTAATCCACCTTTTTTCAAGAACAACTCCAAGAAAATAAACAAGGCCAGTCAATCCAAAATGAGCACACGACTGCAAATTCATTTGGGAAAAGGCCAAGGAAGCAACATGTACAATGTTGGGGATGTGAGGGAAATCACTTATATAGGTACTACCATCACAAAGGAGAAAGAATGATGATTGTCCACAACATTCAGGAGGTTGAAAAAATAGAAGACATGTGAGGGAACATGCCAAGTAATTATGCATCCTTTGAAAAGAACCAAGAAGAATATCAATAACCCATGATTGAAGTGGAAGGTAAGATTGATAACAAACCCATAGCAATTTTAATTGATTATAGATCTATCCATAGTTACATAAACTATAACATCGCTGAAAGATTTCATTTGCAAAGGAGAAAGCATAATAAATATTGGTTAGTTTAGTTACCCACAAGGGCTAAGAGGAATATCAATGAGATAGTTAAAGATTGTCCAATAGACATCAATGGACTCAACACAAAGGTATATGTGAACATTATACCTTCTGGTTCATATGATTTTCTAATTGGCATGGATTGGTAGGAAAAAAACCATTTTTTCCTAGATTGTTACAACAAGACAATCACATTTCTTGATGAAGAAGGACAACAAGGAAATATTCAAGGCATTCCAAGAGCCCTAGTTGTTAGAGATATTTCATCCATGCAGTTGAAAAAGAGTTTCAGGAAGGGATGTCATATTTTTGCAGCTCATATGGAAGATGCAGC